>OX345643.1:6057500-6130000 GCA_947044365.1 Petrosia ficiformis
TATAATACAGTACAGTACTATATAGTATAATACAGTACAGTACTATATAGTATAATACAGTACAGTACTATATACAGTACAGTAATGTGTAGTGCAGGCCATGCAGCACAATATAGTATAATACAGTACAGTACTATATAGTATAATACAGTACAGTACTATATACAGTACAGTAATGTGTAGTGCAGGCCATGCAGCACAATATAGTATAATACAGTACAGTACTATATAGTATAATACAGTACAGTACTATATACAGTACAGTAATGTGTAGTGCAGGCCATGCAGCACAATATAGTATAATACAGTACAGTACTATATAGTATAATACAGTACAGTACTATATACAGTACAGTAATGTGTAGTGCAGGCCATGCAGCACAATATAGTATAATACAGTACAGTACTATATAGTATAATACAGTACAGTACTATATAGTATAATACAGTACAGTACTATATACAGTACAGTACATTGTAGTACAGTACAGTACTATATAGTATAATACAGTACAGTACTATATAGTATAATACAGTACAGTACTATATACAGTACAGTAATGTGTAGTGCAGGCCATGCAGCACAATATAGTATAATACAGTACAGTACTATATAGTATAATACAGTACAGTACTATATAGTATAATACAGTACAGTACTATATACAGTACAGTAATGTGTAGTGCAGGCCATGCAGCACAATATAGTATAATACAGTACAGTACTATATAGTATAATACAGTACAGTACTATATACAGTACAGTAATGTGTAGTGCAGGCCATGCAGCACAATATAGTATAATACAGTACAGTACTATATAGTATAATACAGTACAGTACTATATACAGTACAGTAATGTGTAGTGCAGGCCATGCAGCACAATATAGTATAATACAGTACAGTACTATATAGTATAATACAGTACAGTACTATATAGTATAATACAGTACAGTACTATATAGTATAATACAGTACAGTACTATATACAGTACAGTAATGTGTAGTGCAGGCCATGCAGCACAATATAGTATAATACAGTACAGTACTATATAGTATAATACAGTACAGTACTATATACAGTACAGTAATGTGTAGTGCAGGCCATGCAGCACAATATAGTATAATACAGTACAGTACTATATAGTATAATACAGTACAGTACTATATACAGTACAGTAATGTGTAGTGCAGGCCATGCAGCACAATATAGTATAATACAGTACAGTACTATATAGTATAATACAGTACAGTACTATATACAGTACAGTACAGTACAGTACAGTACTATATAGTATAATACAGTACAATACAGTACATTGTAGTACAGTACAGTACTATATAGTATAATACAGTACAATACAGTACATTGTAGTACAGTACACATATATATCATACTATAATGTAAGTGCAAGCTCATATTACACTAAAATGTAGTGTATACTGTATATTTTATTATTCACTAATCTTTGTAGGCTCTTCTGCTTAGTAATAGAGCTAGGCGTACAAGTACTGTTGGTGAGATAGTAAACCTAATGTCAGTGGATGCTCAGAGACTAATGGACCTCATGACATACTTTCACATGATCTGGTCAGCACCTCTGCAGATTGTACTGGCATTGGTCTTTCTCTATCAGACTATGGGAGCCTCAATATTTGCTGGATTTGTTTTGATGATACTTTTAATTCCAGTTAATGCTGTGATTGCCGCCATTAGTAAAAAATTCCAGGTAATTATTGTATTTGATGTGCAGCTGTCCTATCCTATGGCAAAGGTTGTAGTTTAATTAACTGCCTTGAGACCACGCCCTGTCCTACATGCAAAATGGCTGAAGACACACTATAAGTAATTTGCAACAATTCATTGCATGAAAAAATTGATTGATAGCTTTGAAAATTATTTTTCATGTATTCATTTGTTCCGGGAAGTCTTTTGAAGGTCTCAGAATATGAGTTTTCATAAGTTTTACAATTAAAAGGTTTTAGAAAAAGCTTTATAATACTTTGATATAATTTGATGTAGCTTTTTTCAAATTCCAGCATTCTTACAGAAAATATGCTAATACATGTACATACAGACACAAAATGATTACCACACCCTAATTTACACTATGCAATGAGTATATTAATATATAATAATAATTATTATTATTCTTTTTTTAGGTTAAACAAATGATCAAAAAGGATATGAGAATCAAACTAGTTAATGAAGTTCTTAATGGAATCAAAGTAACAAAAATTAATAACTTTTTATGGTCCCAAACCCATCCTTATGGTCCCAAACCCATCCTTATAGTCCCAAGCCCATTCTTATAGTCCCAAACCCATCCTTATGGTCCCAAACCCATCATTATGATTGCTTGTATAATAAAATATGGTAGTGTCACACATGTATAGTCTATGTACATGTATATGTAGTTAAGTAAGTCACATCATCTCAGGAAGGGAAGAGGGGCTTGGTTAATTAATAGACTAGACACATAAAGATTGCATGCTCTGTAGCTCAAGCATGTGTTCTTTTACGAGCCATGCCCATTAATCGGCTAAGCCCCCGGGATGACTCAACTTCCTTAACTACATATACAACACATATATACTCACATAAGTGACACAAACATAATATAGTTTGAACTCATGGGAAAGCAATCATAGGGATGGCTCTATGGACCATAAAACTATTCTGTTGTTGTGTTTCAGAGACTTGAGAAAACATCTTTTTACAAAGCGATCATTGAGATACTAGCCATATATCTACATGTTATATGTAGTACATACATGTACATGTATATGTATACATGTACATGTATATGTATACATGTATATGTATACAGTATACACGTATATGTATACACGTACATGTATATGTATACATGTACATGTATATATATACATGTACATGTACTATCACTACTATGTGAAATTGTGTATGTATATAAGTATGTATGTATTGGACATATTATGTACATGTATGTATGTATGGTGTACTATATATATATATATGTATATATATATATATATATATATATATAATTATATATATATAATATGTACATTTCACTGTCTTTAGGTGATAAAGCTTTATGCTTGGGAGATACCATTTAAAAGACAAGTAATGGACATCAGAGATGAAGAATTAAAAGTTCTGAGGGCTTCAGCATATCTTAATGCTGGTTCATCATTTACATGGACTTGTGCTCCATTCATGGTAAGGAGATGTGTGTATGTGTGTGCCGGTGTGCGTCTGTCTGTCTGTCTGTATCTGTGTCTGGTCAACTTTTAAATTAAAATAATGTCTATTGCTCTATAATGTAGTAACCATGACAACTACATATCATTCACTTAGGTCGCCCTGGCAACATTTGCCACTTATAGTTTGATCTATAGAAATGATCCTGATAACAGACTTACAGCTGACAAAGCTTTTGTAGCCCTATCACTCTTCAACATCTTACGTTTTCCTCTCTCTATGTTGCCAATGTTAATCTCCTTCATAGTTCAGGTAAGAGAGAACTATTTGTTATTAATTGTTGTGTTTGTCTGTGTATTCATTGCATATATATATATATATGTATATATATATATATATATATATACATATATATATATATATATACATAATATTATATATTGTTATACTATTCATTTATAATATTTATAGGCCTCGGTATCAGTGAAACGTTTGCGCTTATTCCTTCAAAATGAAGAATTAGATCCAGACAGTGCTAATCATATAGAGGAAGCAGCCATGGGTAATTTATATACTGTAAAGTATTTATCTTACTATGTTTGTAAAGTAACACATGTTCTATTTTTAGTAACTCATTGTTTTATTTTTAGTAATACTAGCCGTCACATATGTTCTATTTTTAGTAACTCATTGTTCTATTTTTAGTAACTTATTGTTCTACTTTTAGTAGCTCATTGTTCTATGTTTAGTAACTCATTGTTTTATTTTTAGTAATACTAGCGGTCACATATGTTCTATTTTTAATAACTCATTGTTCTATTTTTAGTAGCTCATTGTTCTATTTTTAGTAACTCATTGTTTTTTTAGTAATACTAGGGGTCACCTCACATACATGTGTATGCTGTTTTATTTTTAGTAACTCATTGTTCTATTTGTAGTAACTCATTGTTTTATTTTTAGTAACTCATTATTCTATTTTTAGTAACTCACTGTTCTATTTTTAGTAATACTAGTGGTCACATAAGTTGTTCTATTTTTAGTAACAGTAATAGTCAGATACATTTGTAAATGTGTTCTATTTTTAGTAACATATACTATTATTCATTACATACAGGAGGTGAGGAGTCTATTTCAGTTATTGATGGTTCATTCACTTGGGACTCTCCAGAAAGACCAGCTCTTTCAAAGTAGGATTGATCCTCCATCTTGTCTTTCGCTTTACCTCTCATAATCATTATCTTTCTTCCTCTTTAGTGTTAATGTCAGTATTAAACCTGGTGAACTAGTTGCTGTAGTTGGACATGTTGGAGCTGGTAAATCATCTCTGATATCAGCTCTTCTAGGTGAAATGGAAAAGATGAATGGTCATGTAGCAATGAGGGTATGTTGTATACATATATCATATAATATATAGAGTTACCTGTTATATAGCGACCACATTTTTGTGTTCACCATCTGAGACTTATGTATATGTATGATGTATGTTGTATACAGTATAGTATCAAATTCTCAGACTTTCACTTTATAACCTGTGCTCCATCCAGCCACGGTCCAGGGCTAGAACCTGTGCTCTATTTCAGGGCTGGTACCTGTGCTCTGTTTCAGGGCTGGGACCTGTGCTCTGTTCCAGGGCTGAGATAAATATACTAAACATTTGTTTTGTTTAGTGTGTATTTGATTCAAAGCTTTGATACTACACCCATTTTAATCTTTGTGATCTATTGTCTAGGGACAAGTAGCATATGTACCTCAGCAGGCTTGGATTCAGAATGCTACTGTCAAAGATAACATTTTATTTGGTAAAACAATGAATGGAATGTTATATGATAGGACCCTACACACATGTGCTTTGGAACCAGATCTGGAAATTCTTCCTGGAGGTGACATGACTGAAATTGGAGAGAAGGTAAATAACTCTGGATTGATTTGATTCCTTCCTCTATCTATCTATTTATCTATCTATCTATCTATCTATCTATCTATCTATTCTAGGGTATCAATCTCAGTGGAGGTCAGAAGCAACGTGTCAGTTTAGCCAGAGCTGTGTATCAAGAAGCTGATATATATCTATTAGATGATCCATTATCTGCCGTTGACTCACATGTAGGGAAACACATATTTGATAAAGTGATTGGACCAGAAGGAATGTTGTGTGGAAAGGTGACATACACACATATATATACACACACACACATACCTTGAACCTTGAACTTTGAAAGAAGGCCATCTAATGGATGATGCCTTTTCTGCCACGGAAATGGTAGACTGAGATTAGGCTATGATGTAGGAGAACACTCTCTGTGCTTTGGATTAGTCATCACACATCTGTGTCTGACTATATCCTGTCTCATCTTAAGGACCTCTGAGACATGTGTCACAATTGAAGCTAGCTACTGCTAGGATGGACAGTGCTAGAGGAGGTTACTTACTGTTAGCTTGATTTCCTTCTTTGCACATCCCATGCCAGCACATTAAAAACTAATAACCATCACATTGAATTCTTTATCTATCTCTTTTCCTTACAGGTACGTCTTCTTGTAACACATGGTCTTGGATTTCTCCCTCAGTGTGATAAAATAATTGTAATGGTTGATGGGAAGATCACAGAGGTTGGAAGCTATGCAGAGCTTGTTGATCAAGATGGAGCTTTTGCTGAATTCCTTCGTAATTATGCATCTAATGAAGTCAATGAAGAAGGAGATCCATGTAAGAGGACTAATTCATTCATTATCCATTCATTCATATATGTACACATACATTTGCCCATCCATCCATTCATTCGTTCATTCGTTCATCCATTCATCTATCCATTCATCTTGTTTATTATTTGTCTTGTCTGTCCTCCATTTTACCCTGACCTCTCTCTCTCTCTCTCTCTCTTTCACACACAGATGCTAATGAATATTCAGAATATGAAGATGATGTAATTCAACCATTGGATATCATCCATTCTATTTCTGACGATGGTGAGGCACCTACTCGGAGAAAATCTCGGCTGAAATCATCGGAGGGAGAGACAAGTAACTTAATTAATTTACATGTGTACTTATTGTGTCTATACATACATGTACATGCAAGTAGATTTTATAGTAACATGTATCTACATACATGTACATACATGTACATACATATATTTACATATAAAATTATTAATGGATTATTCAATAGCTGAATCTTCATCTATTAAGCCAGTACTGAAAAGAGGCACTTCTCGCACAGACCTAAAACGTCAACTTTCAAAACAAAGTTCAAAGTTAGATGATATTCTTAAAGATGCCAAGAAACCTAACGAAACATCAAACCTCATTGCTGTTGAGAGAGTGGAAACTGGAAATGTATGTACCTTATATATTCTATTTATTTGAACACTTTGTAATATTAAATATAACAAGCAATATTATTTGAATTTACAAATGTCTCTCTCCCTCCTTCCCTCCCCTCTCCCCCTCTCTTCCTCTCTACCTCTCTACCTCCCTCCCTCTGTCTCTCCCTTTCTCTATCTCTACCTACCTCCCTCCTTCCCTCTCTCCCTCCCTCTCTCTCTCCCTCTCTCTCTCCCTCGCTCTCTTCCTCTTTACCTACCTCCCTCTCTACAGGTAAAATTATCTGTATTTGTCACATATGGAAGAGCTTGTACTTTTATAATGACATTTCTTGTTTTGTTATTTAATATATTAGCAAATGGTGCTTCAGTTGGTCAGAATCTTTGGCTAGCTGCCTGGAGTAATAAAGAAACAGCCGCTCTTGAAACAAATGAATCAACTAACTTGTAAGTATATGTTTAAACATAATAGATAAGATCAGTACTTAACACATGATCTTTCAGGGGGTGGGGCCTGGGTTGGGAACTCTTAGACACAGGCTGTATGTCTGTATCATCTAACTTGTCGATATACACTCCATGCATGCTTCAATCATGGAGAGTGGAAGATCCTAGAACAATCCCTCAAATTGTTTATTATTCATTTTGTCTATCTATCTATCTATCTATCTTTCCATCTATCTTTCAGAGCTGAAGATTTGGGTGTATATGCATCTCTAGGATTTGGTCAGGCCTTTATGGTACTGGCAGGTTCCTTTTCTCTGGCACTTGGAGCTATACATGCATCTAGATTGCTTCATGATGGAATGTTGAGTAACATCCTTCGATCTCCAATGTCTTTCTTTGATACCACTCCACTTGGTAGAATATTGAACAGATTTTCAAAAGTATGTACATGTGTGTATGTGTGTGTTTACTGTGTTTACATGTACGTATTTACCTGTACCTCTACAACGTTTGTGTATATATGTACTGTGTATATATTTCCTGTTTCTTGAGTTAGATTTAAAAAACGTGTAGTACTGTGTAGTTGATACATGTATGTATAATCTCCTCCTCTTCCTTCTCCTCGTCATCTTGTCCTTCTCCTCCTCCTCCTCCTCCTCATCTTCTCCTTCTCCACCTCCTCCACCTCCTCCTCCTCCTCCTCCTCCTCCTCCCTCCACTACAGGATATTTACACTATTGATGAAGTTATACCTCGTTCTTTGAGATCGTTTATATTCACATTCTTTAGTGTTATCAGTACATTACTTGTTATAGCTATTGCCTCTCCTTGGTTCTTAGCTGTTATAATACCACTATTAATATTCTATGCGCTTATTCAGGTATGTGTCTGTCTGTCAGTCTGTCTCTGTATTACATGTTATTACATGATGATGTACATGTATATATTACATGTTATTACATAATGATGTACATGTATATTTTTGTAGCGTTTTTATGTTTCAACATCTCGCCAACTAAAACGTTTGGAGTCTGTCACAAGATCTCCTATTTACTCACACTTTCAAGAAACTGTTACAGGAGCTTCAAGCATCAGAGCTTATAGACAAACTGAAAGATTCAAACTACAATCAGAATACAGAGTGGACTATAATCAAATTGCTTACTATCCCAGTGTGTGTGCTAACAGGTTAGAGACGAGTACTTGTACTTGTTCTTAAATGTGTAAGTACATTGTCAAAGTACTGTATTTGTGAGACTATCAGTAATGTTTGAGGCCATTACTTGTAAATTCTTACATACATTCATTGTAACTTTTAAATTATGTTGTTGCTAAGCATGAATATGAATAAGGTACTTGTACATGTACATGACTCATCGATAACGTATGTACATAAGTCATGTACATATATGTAAGCCGTGGATAGGTACTTGTACATGTACATGACTCATCGATAACGTATGTACATAAGTCATGTACATATATGTAAGTCGTGGATAGGTACTTGTACATGTACATGACTCATTGATAACGTATGTACATAAGTCATGTACATATATGTAAGTCGTGGATAGGTACTTGTACATGTACATGACTCATCTATACTATATGTAAATGACACGTCTATAAACTCACTTTAACATGTACATATACATGACTCACCAAGAGGTACATGTACATGTACATGACTCATCTACAATTGTACATGTACTTGCCTCATGTTTGGTTCAAATATATTTAATAAATCATTTCTCTTAGGTGGTTAGCCATTCGTCTAG
Organism: Petrosia ficiformis; assembly: GCA_947044365.1. NCBI lineage: Eukaryota > Metazoa > Porifera > Demospongiae > Haplosclerida > Petrosiidae > Petrosia > Petrosia ficiformis. The sequence goes on from OX345643.1 coordinate 6,066,235, forward strand.
AGTTCATTGGTAACCTCATTATTTTATCAGCTGCCATGTTTGCAGCTCTTCAGAGGAATTATCCAGGTGTTTTAGGTAGGATTAATCCTGGTTTGGTTGGTCTGTCCATCAGCTATGCTCTTCAGGTCAGTACTATTAAAACTGTCTCATCAAACTTGTCTGTCTGTCTGTCTGTCCGTCTGTCTGTGTCACTTATAAATGTTAATGCGTTTGTGTAGCAAGTATAGGTATTTCTTAGATTAAAAGCCTATTTGTAGTATATTAGGCCCTATGCCTCTCCCCAGGGGGTCCCCAGCTTAGTATATTGGTAGAAACTGTGTTTAGAGAGCTATGGGTATGGATTAGAGATTCGATTTCTGTTTATGGGGGTGGGTTGTTGAAATTACTTTAATTATTTCTCTGTACTTATCTTACAGATAACTCAATCCCTTAATTGGGTGGTTCGAATGACAAGTGACTTAGAAAGTGATATTGTAGCTGTTGAAAGAACCAAGGAATATTCTGAGACCCCTACAGAAGTAAGTACAATTTGTAACTAAAGCTGAATTATTATGATAGATCAACTCAGTGTTATACTATCGCCATGGTTACAATATGTCCACAAAATTGAAAGTACATGTATTCATTTTATTATTATCAGGCTCCAGAGATTAATCCTTATCATCGTCCTCCTCATAACTGGCCTATTGAGGGTAAGATCCAGTTTGACCGGTATTCTACTCGTTATCGTGATGGTCTTGATCTGGTTCTTAAAGATATCTCTGCTGATGTTCCTGGAGGTCAAAAGGTTAGTATATATAAGATATGTACATGATAGATGACTCAGGTATTACTTTCTCTCTCTCTCTCTCTCTCTCTCTCTCTCCTCTAGATTGGTATTGTTGGTCGAACAGGAGCTGGTAAATCTTCTCTAACTGTTGCCCTCTTTCGTATCATAGAGTCAGCTCACGGAGCTATACTGATTGATGGTCTTGATATAGCAACTATCGGATTAAGTGACTTGAGATCTCGTCTTACTATAATACCTCAGGTCAGTGTAATATATGTAATATATAAGTTCATATATACATACATAGATAAGGTTATGCCTTGGTCACTTTAATTGGTGCCAATTAGGTCGTCCCATAACTTTTTTTTATTAGAGCTACATGTACTATGATTTTATGATTGAGAGATGATCAAAGCTAACACCATGTCTGACCAGTATGGACACAACTCTACATATATACTTATTTGTACATACATGTAGCTAGATGTATTCTCATATGTAATTATGATTGGAAAACATCTAGACATTGAATTACATCTTTCTCAATATTTCAGGACCCAGTTTTGTTTTCAGGAACTCTACGTATTAATTTAGATCCTTTTGACTCTCATACTGATGATGAGATTTGGATAGCACTACAAACAGCTCATCTTAGTGAGTATGTTGAGGGACTCGTTGAGCGTCTAGAGTACCCTGTAGCAGAAGGAGGAGAAAACCTCAGGTATTACCAAGGGACAGATTATGTAACTAGATTTTTGAGTAGAGGGTCTTCTTGTATAAATTAATTTGATGCTTTCATTTTAAGTTATTATTATTGTACAAATGTTTACTGGAAGTTGTTATATACATTAGACCACAGAGGCATCTCTAAATGGAGAGTACTACCATACATAGTCTCTGATTATCTCATTTCTCCTTTAGTGTTGGTCAACGTCAGCTGGTATGTTTAGCTCGAGCTCTTCTTAGGAAGACAAAGATTTTAGTTCTGGATGAAGCAACAGCTGCTGTTGACATGGAAACGGATGACTTCATTCAAAAGACTATACGGAAGGAATTTGCTGATTGTACTGTTATTACTATAGCCCATAGACTGAACACTATCATGGATTACGATAAGTATGTGTGTTTGTCTATCTGTATCACTGTGTCCTTTAGTTAGAGTGATGCACTGTCTATATCTGAGTTTCCCTTGTGATTCCTAGTAATATCATTTCCTCTAATTAAAGCTTTTTCAGTTTGGGAAATACAGATAGATGTAATATTGAACTTGTATCAGTTATCGGTAGATATCTAAAGTCACTATTTGTATGTATATGCTGGTATGTCTATTAAAATCTAAGAAAGAGTTACTACTGTTAGTGACCATATAAATTATGCAGTACGTGTTTTTGATAAGCTCATATGGTGCACCATGTATTATCACTAACAACATTAACTCTTTGTTAATTGGCTCAAGATGTATTCCCAATGGCGTACACACAAGTGTTGTTTTAGTTAACTATAACTATAACTAAACCCCTTTTAGTAAGGCACTGTGACTTTTATTTAACTAAACTATAACTAAAATACAATTATATTGCAATAACCATAGCTAACTAAAATGAAAAATGGGCACTTTCAGTCTACTAAACAGTTGGTTTTGAGGTCCAACATGGCATACTTGAAGCATGTGCCAAATTGGCTCAACAATGATTAATGTGTACTAGTGTTGTTTTAGTTTGACAATAATGACCACTTTTAGTTATAGTATACCTAGTTTATCACAATTTAGTTATAGTTATAGTTAATAATATACTAAAAGTGTTTTAGTTTTAGTTAACTAAGTACCATATCACTGTAAGTATATTTACTGTTTCTCATATTTTTCAGGATAATGGTGTTAGATGCTGGTCGTATAGTGGAGTTTGATACTCCTAATAAACTATTAAGTGAGAAAGGAGTCTTCTATGGAATGGCCAGAGATGCTAATCTAGTTTGAGAGGTGGAATGATTGAAACTTTTAAAATTGGAACACTAAAATAACACAACACAACACACTAAATTAATAATTATAATAAGTGATATATTCAACAAGCATTAAAATATTCTTATTAAAAATTATTTATAACTATATAATAATATACTCTATGCTTGATATATAATCATTAATACCAGTACATAGAGGTGAGTTGAGTTGAGTTTTCATAATTTTATATTATCTCCATTGATTATTTAAATTTGAGTTGAGTTATGTCATGATTTTTATATTATATTATATATATTATATCTATTTCTCCTCTTGTTTAATGTTTATTTAATTGTATACAATAACAGAAGATGACACACCCTAAATAAAAACAATAACAGAACATGCCACACCCAAAGCCTAAACAGAATTAAGAAATGATATTCCAAGTTCTTCTCTCTATATTCTTCCTATTTGATAACATCTATGGATTCCCTCAAAGGCCAGTTGGAGATCCTATTCCAGCAATTCAGGGACTAGTTGAACGTGTCTTGGGAGAGCAGTATGTGGATAAGTTTCAGTATGAAGTAATTCCAGAGTCTAACGGATATGATGTTTTTGAGATTGATGTCAATTCAGGAATGAAACCGGTTTTACGAGGAAACAATGGAGTTTCTTTGGCCTCTGCTTTGAATGCTTATCTCAAGTACTGGTGTAATTGTTCTATCAGCTGGGGCCGTGCAGGAACTGGAGATCAGCTGCGTCTGCCTAAAAACCTTCCTCTACCAATGAAAATGGAAAGAATAGTTTCACCTGTTAAGTACAGGTAAACTTAACAGTTAACTATTAATTATTCATAATATTATACATTCATCAATGTCCATCCATTTATACATCCTATCCATTCATCCATCAACACATCCATCCATTAATTCATCCAGCTATCCATCTATTCATCTGTCTACCATTAATACATGCATGCACCCATTGAACAATTCATTCATTCATCTATCCATTCATCCATCCATCCATCCATTCATCCATCCATCCATTCATCCATCCATTCATCCATCCATTCATTCATCCATTCATTCATCCATTCATTCATCCATCCATCCATCCATCCATCTATTCATCTATCCATTCATCTGTCTACCATTAATACATGCATGCACCCATTGAACAATTCATTCATTCATCTATCCATTCATCCATCCATCCATCCATTCATCCATCCATCCATTCATCCATCCATTCATCCATCCATTCATCCATCCATTCATTCATCCATTCATTCATCCATTCATTCATCCATCCATCCATCCATCCATCTATTCATCTATCCATTCATCTGTCTACCATTAATACATGCATGCACCCATTGAACAATTCATCCATCCATCCATCCATTCATCCATTCATCTATCCATCCATCCATTCATCCATTCATCTATCCATCCATCCATTCATCCATCCATCCATCCATCCATCCATCTATTCATCTATCCATTCATCTGTCTACCATTAATACATGCATGCACCCATTGAACAATTCATTCATTCATCTATCCATTCATCCATCCATCCATTCATCCATTCGTCCATCCATCCATTCATTTATGCATCCATTCATCCATCCATTCATCCATCCATTCATCCATCCATTCATCCATTCATCCATCCATTCATCCATCCATCCATCCATTCATTCATCCATTCATTCATCCATCCATCCATCTATTCATCTATCCATTCATCTGTCTACCATTAATACATGCATGCACCCATTGAACAATTCATCCATCCATCCATTCATCCATTCATCCATTCGTCCATCCATCCATTCGTTTATGCATCCATTCATCCATCCATTCATCCATCCATTCATCCATCCATCCATCCATCCATCCATCCATTGGTACATGTTTCTATGCCTCATTAATTTATAATAAATCTATTCTTTAAGGTATTATCAAAATGTATGTACCGTCTCTTATTCAATGGCTTGGTGGAACTTCACACGTTGGGAGAGAGAAATAGACTGGATGGCAATGAATGGAATCAACCTGCCTCTCTCATTTACTGGACAGGAATATGTTTGGTATAAGCTTTACCAATCGATTGGGCTAACCGAGACAGAGATTGATGCTTACTTTTCTGGTCCGGCTTTCCTTGCTTGGCAGAGAATGGGTAATATCAAAGGATGGGGAGGACCATTGGATGATGGCTGGATTGCTAGACAAGCTGAGATCCAGAGACAGATAGTCAAGAGGGCTCGTCAGTTTGGAATTATTAATGTACTTCCTGGGTTCTCTGGTCATGTTCCAGCTGCTATCAAAAGGATTTATCCTAATGCTGATATGACACGTAGTGCCGACTGGGGCAATTTTAACACCACATATTCAGAGGACTTCCTCTTAGAACCAACCGACCCTTTGTTCCAAACCCTAGCAACCAAGTTTTATCAGCTTTTGATTCAAGAATTTGGTACCAATCATGTTTATAATGCCGATACGTACAATGAAATGAATCCTTCAAGTACCGATCTTGATTTCTTAGCTGAAACTAACAAAGCTATATATGATGCCATGGCAACTGTAGATAAAGATGCTGTGTTTCTAATGCAGGGATGGCTATTTCATTCAGGTATAAGAGACTACTGCTAATACACCACTTACCATTGTCCTTACCATTGTCCTTACCATTATATTTACCATTATACTTTATATTCCCCATTGTACATCCAGGTATAAGCTATTTTACCACTTACCATTGTCCTTACCATTGTACTATACATTCCCCATTGTACATCCAGGTATAAGAGACTACTGCTATTACACCACTTACCATTGTCCTTACCATTGTATTTACCATTATACTATATATTCCCCATTGTACATCCAGGTATAAGCTATTTTACTACTTACCATTGTACTTACCATTGTCCTTACCATTGTCCTTACCATTGTCCTTACTATTGTACTATATATTGTACTGCTATTCCCCATCAATTGTATTACTCATGCTCATCACTATTCTTACCCAATGTACTGTCCTCATCCCTTTTATAGGTTTCTGGACCTCAGATCGTATCAAAGCTTTTCTCTCTAAAGTTCCAAATGACAAAATGATAATTCTTGATCTTAACAGTGAAGCTGGACCAATATGGCCTCAGACCAATTTCTACTTTGGGAAACCATTTATATGGTGCTTGTTACATAATTATGGTGGTACACGTGGTATCTATGGAAACTTGGACACTGTAGCAACTGGACCAATCAGTGCTAAGCAAACACCTGGTACTACTATGATTGGTACTGGAATGACTCCTGAAGCTATTGAACACAATCCCGTTATATATGACCTCATGGTAAGAATTATTCACTTCCTGTCTGTGTATCTAACCATCTGTATGTCTGTCTGTCTGTCTGTCTGTCTATCTATGTTTCAATCCTGTTATATATGACCTCATGGTAAGAATTATTCACTTCTTGTTCGGTATGTCTAACCAACCATCTGTCTGTCTGTTTGTCTATGTTACAATCCCGTTATATATAACCTCATGGTAAGGATTATTCACTTCCTGTCCAGTATGTCTGTCTATCTATCTTTATTGGGTTAACTAATCTGTGGAACATGGTCCAGTCAACCCTTCAATAAAGTCTACTGTATCAACAAGACTGTTTGATTGAAAGATGGTCGTAGTTCAAAAGTCCCACAATATATATGTATGCATGCACAACTATGTCTGTCCATCTGTCCTTCTATCTATCTGTTTGCTTGTCTGTCTTTCTCTCTGTCCAACCCAACTCATCACAAGTAATTTTGTTATTTCCTTTTACCATTTATTACAGGGTGAGATGGGCTGGATCAGTACCACCATAAATGTAGATGAATGGTTAAAATATTATTCCTCTAGACGATATGGTGCATATAGTCCACTGACAGAAAAGGCTTGGGCAATATTAAAAACAAGTGCTTATTCACATCACTGGAGTTGGAATATCAAATCCATAGTGGATCGGGCACCGGGATTTGGAATGACTACAGATACAGGATTCAATGCATCTGGTTTAGTTGAGGCCTGGACATTGCTATACAAAGCTGGTGATAGTGGACAGGTAGATCCAGCTGTTGGACCTTATCAATATGATTTGGTTGATATAGGTCGACAATGTCTTGTAGACTTATTTTTTGATTTCTATAGTCTATATTCTGTGGCTTATAACAGACATACAAAAAGTGGTGTAAATACAACTACAGAGATGGTTGCTATTAGTTACGAGATGGAACAGCTACTAATGTCTCTTGATGAGTACCTTGGAACAAATACTAATTTTCTTCTTGGTCACTGGATAGCCGACGCACGGAATTCAACTCCTAATAATGCAGCTTCAAACCTTAAAGACAACTGTGAATTCAATGCTCGTAACCAGATTACAATGTGGGGCCCACATCAAAATATTGAAGATTATGCTAGTAAAGAATGGTCCGGGCTAATCAAAGATTACTACCTACAAAGATGGAGTCTATTTTTAAACACTGCTACACTCTCAGTAAAGATGAACAAAACATTTGATAATACTGTGTACCAAGCTGACAGATTTAAGTTTGAGGAAGGGTTTAGTTACACCATTAAATCGTATCCAACTGAGCCACAAGGAGACGTAATGAAAATGACAAAAACCCTTTTGGATAAATACACCTCACAGGCTCTTCAGAAGTTCAGTACAGTGGATAATACTGATAGTCCTGGTAATGACGTGTATTTGCCATGGTCTAAAAACATTGGAGAGGTAGCTTACTTATGTTACATTGACTCATCGTGTGTGGGGTTTAATTCCAATGGCTACATGAAGAATTCTACTACTAATAGGATAAACAGCCCTGGGACAGTTTTATATACTAAAACCTAAAAACAAACTGCTACATTATACTACATTATGCTACATCATTAATTCAATATACTACACATTATGCTACTACATCATTGTGTATTGTGGATATAATAATTATATTATACTACATTGAGCTGCATTGTTGTGGATCTAATAATAATTATTATAATTTACATTGTCAATGATATACATACATCTTCAAAACTGATTTTTAAAATTACAAATTAATTGGTGAAATTATATTTATAATATCCAAATTATAATGTATTATAATATTAATAATTATCAAATGTGAAAATGATGATTTAAAAAATCTATTATAAAATTGAATGAGAATGAGAATTGTAAAATCTTTATAATCACAAGTATATATCTACTAAGTCCAATGTGCAGTGGATTAGATTACTATATATTACAGTATTAGTGTTGAGTGTTGACAGTAGGGTATTGATCCATTAATAAATAATCTTCGTAGGTAATAATAACTGTAGCATATCCTCTTTGAATGGTCCCACTCCTCATAATTTTCACATCCAGTTCTTGAGACATTTTCACGACATCTCAGGGGATTGAACCATAATAACTAGCAGATCCTCTTTGAGTGGTCACACTTCTCCTAGAATTTCTAAATCCAGTTCTCATAGACATGAAAAGGTTCCTTCATTACATGTAGTCCTAATGAGATACATTGTGAAGTCAAAGTATTGAGTTACAAGATTGTACATACATAATACACAGTACGTACATACATGTCGTAAAGTCAAAGTATTGAGTTACAAGATTATACATACATAATACACAGTACATACATACATGTCGTAAATTCAAAGTATTGAGTTACAAGATTGTACACACATAACACACTGTACATAGATACATTGTGAAGTCAAAATATTGAGTTACAAGATTGTACACACATAACACACTGTAGTACATATACACATGTCGTATAGTCAAAGTATTGAGTTCAAGATTGTACCACACATAATACACAGTACGTACATACATGTCGTAAATTCAAAGTATTGAGTTACAAGATTGTACATACATAATACACAGTACGTACATACATGTCGTAAAGACAAAGTATTGAGTTACAAGATTATACATACATAATACACAGTACATACATACATGTCGTAAATTCAAAGTATTGAGTTACAAGATTGTACACACATAATACACTGTACATAGATACATTGTGAAGTCAAAATATTGAGTTACAAGATTGTACACACATAACACACTGTAGTACATATACACATGTCGTATAGTCAAAGTATTGAGTTACAAGATTGTACCACACATAATACACAGTACGTACATACATGTCGTAAAGTCAAAGTATTGAGTTACAAGATTGTACACACATAACACACTGTAGTACATATACACATGTCATATAGTCAAAGTATTGAGTTACAAGATTATACCACACATAATACACAGTACATACATACATGTCGTAAATTCAAAGTATTGAGTTACAAGATTGTACACACATAAAACACTGTATATAGATACATTGTGAAGTCAAAATATTGAGTTACAAGATTGTACACACATAACACACTGTAGTACATATACACATGTCATATAGTCAAAGTATTGAGTTACAAGATTATACCACACATAATACACAGTACATACATACATGTCGTAAATTCAAAGTATTGAGTTACAAGATTGTACACACATAAAACACTGTATATAGATACATTGTGAAGTCAAAATATTGAGTTACAAGATTGTACACACATAACACACTGTAGTACATATACACATGTCGTATAGTCAAAGTATTGAGTTACAAGATTGTACCACACATAATACACAGTACGTACATACATGTTGTAAAGTCAAAGTATTGAGTTACAAGATTGTACACACATAATACACAGTACGTACATACGTGTTGTAAAGTCAAAGTATTGAGTTACAAGATTGTACACACATAACACACTGTAGTACATATACACATGTCGTAAATTCAAAGTATTGAGTTACAAGATTGTACCACACATATACATGTCGTAAAGTCAAGTATTGAGTTACAAGATTGTACATACATAACACACTGTACATAGATACATTGTGAAGTCAAAATATTGAGTTACAAGATTGTACACACATAACACACTGTACATAGATACATTGTGAAGTCAAATATTGAGTTACAAGATTGTACACACATAACACACTGTAGTACATATACACATGTTGTATAGTCAAGTATTGAGTTACAAGATTGTACATACATAACACACTGTACATAGATACATTGTGAAGTCAAAATATTGAGTTACAAGATTGTACACACATAACACACTGTAGTACATATACACATGTCATATAGTCAAAGTATTGAGTTACAAGATTATACCACACATAATACACAGTACATACATACATGTCGTAAATTCAAAGTATTGAGTTACAAGATTGTACACACATAAAACACTGTATATAGATACATTGTGAAGTCAAAATATTGAGTTACAAGATTGTACACACATAACACACTGTAGTACATATACACATGTCGTATAGTCAAAGTATTGAGTTACAAGATTGTACCACACATAATACACAGTACGTACATACATGTTGTAAAGTCAAAGTATTGAGTTACAAGATTGTACACACATAATACACAGTACGTACATACGTGTTGTAAAGTCAAAGTATTGAGTTACAAGATTGTACACACATAACACACTGTAGTACATATACACATGTCGTATAGTCAAAGTATTGAGTTACAAGATTGTACCACACATATACATGTCGTAAAGTCAAGTATTGAGTTACAAGATTGTACATACATAACACACTGTACATAGATACATTGTGAAGTCAAAATATTGAGTTACAAGATTGTACACACATAACACACTGTAGTACATATACACATGTCGTATAGTCAAAGTATTGAGTTACAAGATTGTACCACACATAATACACAGTACGTATATACATGTCGTAAAGTCAAAGTATTGAGTTACAAGATTGTACACACATAACACACTGTACATAGATACATTGTGAAGTCAAAATATTGAGTTACAAGATTGTACACGTCTTAATTTACATAATTTCAGTTACACAGAATTATAAACATGTATAATATAAGATCTACAGTATTATATTATTATCATAAATACAATGTATGTTTTAAAATATCTACTCAGTTATGTGACTTTTCCAACACAGGTATTTATTTTCTCCATTTTATTTTATAAAATGGAGAAAATAGATCGAGGACACTACTCTCTAAAGGCTTGATGTTAAATTCAGGCAACACACTATCATAAATATTTCTTGCTCACTACTCTCTAAAGGCTTGATATTCAGGCAACACGCTATCCCATGCTCACTAAAGGCTTGATGTTCAGGCAACACGCCATCATAAATATTCCATGCTCACTAAAGGCTTGATATTCAGGCAACACGCTAACATAAATATTTCATGCTCACTACTCACTAAAGGCTTGATGTTCAGGCAACACGCTATCATAAATATTCCATGCTCACTAAAGGCTTGATATTCAGGCAACACGCTATCATAAATATTTCTTGCTCACTACTCTCTAAAGGCTTGATATTCAGGCAACACGCTATCCCATGCTCACTAAAGGCTTGATGTTTAGGCAACACGCTATCATAAATATTCCATGCTCACTAAAGGCTTGATGTTTAGGCAACACGCTATCATAAATATTCCATGCTCACTAAAGGCTTGATATTCAGGCAACACGCTATCATAAATATTTCTTGCTCACTACTCTCTAAAGGCTTGATATACAGGCAACACGCTATCCCATGCTCACTAAAGGCTTGATGTTCAGGCAACACGCTATCATAAATATTCCATGCTCACTAAAGGCTTGATGTTCAGGCAACACGCTAACATAAATATTTCATGCTCACTACTCACTAAAGGCTTGATATTCAGGCAACACGCTATCATAAATATTTCTTGCTCACTACTCTCTAAAGGCTTGATATTCAGGCAACACGCTATCCCATGCTCACTAAAGGCTTGATGTTCAGGCAACACGCTATCATAAATATTCCATGCTCACTAAAGGCTTGATGTTCAGGCAACACGCTGTCATAAATATTCCATGCCTTGATATTAAGGCAACACGCTATCATAAATATTTCATGCTCACTAAAGGCTTGATATTCAGGCAACACGCTATCATAAATATTTCTTGCTCACTACTCTCTAAAGGCTTGATATTCAGGCAACACGCTATCCCATGCTCACTAAAGGCTTGATGTTCAGGCAACACGCTATCATAAATATTCCATGCTCACTAAAGCCTTGATGTTCAGGCAACACGCTAACATAAATATTTCATGCTCACTACTCACTAAAGGCTTGATATTCTTCAGGCAACACGCTATCATAAATATTCCATGCTCACTAAAGGCTTGATATTCAGGCAAAACGCTATCATAAATATTCCATGCTCACTAAGGCTAGATATTCAGGCAACACACTATCATAAATACTTCATGCTCACTACTCTCTGTTCACAATTTGTGGTCAATTCAGAATAATCCTATATACTAGGCCTATAAGCCTAGTCATGTCACTCTATTTTAACAAATACACACATTACTGCTTATAATGATTCTCACAGAAGTCTGGAGTACAGCAATGGAGAAGAGTACATCAAACAGGCTAAGCTACTCCACACCTATGAAAAGTAACAGATAAAAGATGAGATCTCAAGAATTTATCTATTTTTTTACCTTGTACATCAGGACATCACAAAGGTGTGGATGAACAAGATATGGACTAGCTATAGCCCGTTATGGTAGAAAATCTGTATGGAAATATTCAACACTATCTCTATGAAGCTTAGGCTTGAATGATACACCCTACATTACTATAATATACTACAGTCTTTTACAAAGCAATGCTCACTAGTATACTTCAATCTATTGTAGCATTCTATAAAGCAGCGATATCGTAATGTCCTATAAAGCAACTCAATACATTCCTACTAGTCTATAAAGCTGATTCTATATATGCTCACTACTACTATATGCTCAATACTATTTAGTACTATCATCAAACTTTGTGTAATGCTAACAAATGATAAAGCTCTCTCGTACTATCAATACTAAGAAGCTCATCAGGCTCGTTATGATTGTTTGAAATTTTCTACACTACACTGTCCTACAATACAGTACAATACATATAATATACAGTAATATACAATATATATATAATGTACAGCAATATATAATGTATAATATGTACAAAAATAGTACTCGTACATTGATTAATTCATACAATATTATAAATAATTATTTAGTTTGAACAAACAAGGTTTTTCAAACCGGTTTTCAAATTTTTATTAAAAGAAGATAAATGAACACACAGAACACATATAGAACCCGTTTTAAAATTTTTATTTCAAAGATGACAAACAGACATAAATTACCCCACAAATAGTGTGTGGTGCATACTTATCTATAATACTTATCTATAGTGTGTGGTGCATACTTATCTATAATACTTATCTATAGTGTATGGTGCATACTTATCTATAGTGTATGGTGCATACTTATCTATAATACTTATCTATAGTGTATGTGCATACTTATCTAGGATAAATACTTATCTATAGTGTATGGTGCATACTTATCTATAATACTTATCTATAGTGTGTGGTGCATACTTATCTATAATACTTATCTATAGTGTGTGGTGCATACTTATCTATAATACTTATCTATAGTGTGTGGTGCATACTTATCTATAGTGTGTGGTGCATACTTATCTATAATACTTATCTATAGTGTATGTGCATACTTATCTAGGATAAATACTTATCTATAGTGTATGGTGCATACTTATCTATAATACTTATCTATAGTGTGTGGTGCATACTTATCTATAATACTTATCTATAGTGTATGGTGCATACTTATCTATAGTGTGTGGTGCATACTTATCTATAATACTTATCTATAGTGTGTGGTGCATACTTATCTATTTGGCGCAACGCTATTTGGCACAATGCAATACATGATCTATACAAGCCTCAGTACCTCACTTAGGTAATACTGAGCTCATATTACACACAAGACAATTATTATATAATATACACACATGAAAATAATACATTATAAATTACATTTAGTATTACATTAGCAAGTAATTATACATTATAGATCATACGATTGAATACGTCAGATCAACAGCTCCATATTACAGCAATACAGGATGTCTGCAACTATAGGTAGCATCATCAGAACCCAAGATACAGGAGCCCATAACTATAGTGTCATTAGTACCTGAGGGGTATAGTAAACCCACGACATGAGTACCTGAAAATTAAGATAAAGTTTGTAATAATGAGTGATAGAATTGTGAACTATATAATGAATTGCTAAACACGAGTTTGATCCAAACTATTATAATTATAATATAATAATACTCCCTATTGATTTTAATATTTATAGTACATATTACAATACTATATTGCCTTCCCTTGACAGACAAAAAGGCTACATACATACAATAAAATACAATGGGGCTGTTTGAATCTAGTCAATTTGTCTACTTAAAATAATGTACAAGTCTTACATAATAGTAATACAATACTAATTAATAATCACAATGGTAATAATAAACAAATAATAGTAATTGTTATATTTCACCTTGTAGGCTGCTATGACCGGTAGAACAGCCAACACCATCCACAGAGATCTACTCACTAAAGGCTTGATATTCAGGCAACACGCTATCATAAATATTTCATGCTCACTAAAAGCTTGATATTCAGGCAACACGCTATCATAAATATTCCATGCTCACTACTCACTAAAGGCTTGATATTCAGGCAACACGCTATCATAAATATTTCATGCTCACTAAAGGCTTGATACTCAGGCAACACGCTATCATAAATATTTCATGCTCACTACTCTCTAAAGGCTTGATATTCAGGCAACACGCTATCATAAATATTCCATGCTCACTAAAGGCTTGATATTCAGGCAACACGCTATCATAAATATTTTACGCTCACTACTCTCTAAAGGCTTGATATTCAGGCAACATGCTATCACAAATATTTTATGCTCACTAAAGGCTTGATATTCAGGCAACACGCTATCATAAATATTTTACACTCACTACTCTCTAAAGGTTACATGCTCACTACTCACTAAAGGCTTGATATTCAGGCAACACGCAATCATAAATATTTCATGTTCACTAAAGGCTTGATATTCAGGCAACACGCTATCATAAATATTTCATGTTCACTAAAGGCTTGATATTCAGGCAACACGCTATCATAAATATTTTACGCTCACTACTCTCTAAAGGCTTGATATTCAGGCAACACACTATCATAAATATTTTATGCTCACTAAAGGCTTGATATTCAGGCAACACGCTATCATAAATATTCCATGCTCACTAAAGGCTTGATATTCAGGCAACACGCTATCATAAATATTTCATGCTCACTACTCTCTAAAGGCTTGATATTCAGGCAACACGCTATCATAAATATTCCATGCTCTCTAAAGGCTTGATATTCAGGCAACACGCTATCATAAATAATTTACGCTCACTACTCTCTAAAGGCTTGATATTCAGGCAACATGCTATCACAAATATTTTATGCTCACTAAAGGCTTGATATTCAGGCAACACGCTATCATAAATATTTTACGCTCACTACTCTCTAAAGGCTTGATATTCAGGCAACACGCTATCATAAATATTTTACGCTCACTACTCTCTAAAGGCTTAATATTTTACGCTCACTACTCTCTAAAGGTTACATGCTCACTACTCTCCAAAGGCTTAATATTCAGGCAACACGCTATCATAAATATTTCATGTTCACTACTCTCTAAAGGCTTGATATTCAGGCAACACGCTATCATAAATATTTCATGCTCACTGAAGGCTTGATATTCAGGCAACACGCTATCATAAATATTTCATGCTCACTGCTCTCTAAAGGCTTGATGTCCACAATTTGTGGTCAATTCAGACTATTCCTTTATGCTGGACCTATAGCCTAGTTGTGTCACTCTATATTAACAAATACACACATTATTTCTTATAATAATTCTCACAAAGTCTGGAGAACATCAATGGAGAAGAGTACATCAAACAGGCTAAGCTACTCCACACCTATTAAAAGTAACATAAATGATGAGATCCTAACAATTCATCTGCTTGTTTACCTTGTACATCAGGACATCACAAAGTTGTGGATGAACAAGATATGGACTAGCTATAGCCCGTTATGGTAGACAATCTGTATGGAAATATTCAACACTATCTCTATGAAGCTTAGGCTTGAATGATACACTTTACACTACTATAATATACTACAGTCTTTCACAAAGCAATGCTCACTAGTATACTTCAATCTATTGTAGCATTCTATAGCAGTGATAATTAATACATGCTCACAATTATTTATATATACTTCAATCTATTGTAATGTCTATAAAGCAACTCAATACATGCTCACTAGTCTATAAAACTGAATATATGCTCACTACTATATATATACACTTCATACTATATGCTCACTACAAAATCTCTACTCTGCCTAGTACTATCATCTCAAGCTTATAATGTAAATTATAAAAGCTCTCTCATGCTATCAGTACTGAATTCTAAGAAGCTTCTCAGGCTGGTCACAGTATCTTAAGAAATTTTCTACACTACACTATCTTACAATACAGTACAATACATATAATATACAATATATATATAATATACAGTAATATACAATACATGTTATATGTATAAAAAATAGTACACATACATCAATTATAACAATATTTGATATTTATAGTATTTATTTCAAACAAACAAGACAAACAGGACATACAGGTTTTTCAAACCGGTTTTAAATTTTTATTAAAAGAAGAAATAAATGAACACACAGAACACATATAGAACCCGTTTTAAAATTTATATTTCAAAGATGACAAACAGACATGAATTACCCCACAAATAGTGTGTGGTGCATACTTATCTATAATACTTATCTATAGTGTGTTGTGCATACTTATCTATAATACTTATCTATAGTGTGTGGTGCATACTTATCTATAATACTTATCTATAGTGTATGGTGCATACTTATCTATAATACTTATCTATAGTGTATGGTGCATACTTATCTATAATACTTATCTATAGTGTGTGGTGCATACTTATCTATAATACTTATCTATAGTGTGTGGTGCATACTTATCTATAATACTTATCTATAGTGTATGGTGCATACTTATCTATAATACTTATCTATAGTGTATGGTGCATACTTATCTATAATACTTATCTATAGTGTGTGGTGCATACTTATCTATAGTGTATGTGCATACTTATCTAGGATAAATACTTATCTATAGTGTATGGTGCATACTTATCTATAATACTTATCTATAGTGTGTGGTGCATACTTATCTATAGTGTATGTGCATACTTATCTAGGATAAATACTTATCTATAGTGTATGGTGCATACTTATCTATAATACTTATCTATAGTGTGTGGTGCATACTTATCTATAATACTTATCTATAGTGTGTGGTGCATACTTATCTATAATACTTATCTATAGTGTGTGGTGCATACTTATCTATAATACTTATCTATAGTGTGTGGTGCATACTTATCTATAATACTTATCTATAGTGTGTGGTGCATACTTATCTATAATACTTATCTATAGTGTGTTGTGCATACTTATCTATAATACTTATCTATAGTGTGTGGTGCATACATATCTATAGTGTGTGGTGCATACATATCTATAGTGTGTGGTGCATACTTATCTATTTGGCGCAACGCTTTTTGGCGCAATGCAATACATGATCTATATAAGCCTCAGTACCTCACCTAGGTAATACTGAGCTCATATTACACACAAGACAATTATTATATAATATACACACATGAAAATAATACATTATAAATTACATTTAGTATTACATTAGCAAGTAATTATACATTATAGATCATACGATTGAATACGTCAGATCAACAGCTCCATATTATAGCAATACAGGATGTCTGCAACTATAGGTAGCATCATCAGAACCCAAGATACAGGAGCCCATAACTATAGTGTCATTAGTACCTGAGGGGTATAGTAAACCCACGACATGAGTACCTGAAAATTAACAGATACAGGTTTGTAATAATGAATGATGAAGAATTGTGAACTATATAATGACATGTAATATTTTTTTAATCTAAACACATGAGTTTGACACAACTACTGATATAATCATAATATAATAAAATTATAATTGTAAATTAGGCATTATACACATATTACTATACCTCCTTCTCAGAGGAGCAACAAACTAAAATTATGTGACAAAAAGGGAAACTTTTGCAAAATAATTTTGATCAAATGCTTATGTTTAAATGGCTACCACTTTACCATTTTGGAAGTTAATGAAATTTGGTAGCTCTTCCCTTAGCAGACAAAAAGCAACACAACACATTACATATAGATGAGGACAGTTACTACATCCTTAACTATTATATAGTATACTATATTACATCTAGCTCTTCCCTTAGCAGACAAAAAGCAACACATCACATTACATATAGATGAGGACAGTTACTACATGCTTAACTATTATATAGTATACTATATTACATCTAGCTCTTCCCTTAGCAGACCAAAAGCAACACATCACATTACATATAGATGAGGACAGTTACTACATGCTTAACTATTATATAGTATACTATATTACATCTAGCTCTTCCCTTAGCAGACCAAAAGCAACACATCACATTACATATAGATGAGGACAGTTACTACATGCTTAACTATTATATAGTATACTATATTACATCTAGCTCTTCCCTTAGCAGACCAAAAGCAACACATCACATTACATATAGATGAGGACAGTTACTACATGCTTAACTATTATATAGTATACTATATTACATCTAGCTCTTCCCTTAGCAGACCAAAAGCAACACATCACATTACATATAGATGAGGACAGTTACTACATGCTTAACTATTATATAGTATACTATATTACATGTATATTCACTCCCTTGACAAACAAAAAGGCTACATACATACAATAAAATACAATGGGGCTGTTTGAATCTAGTCAATTTGTCTACTTAAAATAATCTACAAATCTCAGAATACAATACTAATTAATAATCAATAATAAACAAATAATAGTAGTACAATACTAATCATAAACATATAAATAAACAAATTGTTATTAGAATTTAGTCTAAAAATAAACAATAGTATTTCTTGACATGCAAAATTAGTTATAATTGACTGCTTCAATAATTTTTTAATACAATACTAAAGCTGACGTACTGTTTTCGTTTTTCAGGGAGATGTGTATAGTAAATTATCTAATTGAGACAACATACTTTAATATCTCACCTTGTAGGTTACTACGACTAGTCGAGCAGCCAACACCATCCACAGAGATCTATTTCTGAGTCTCTACTGTACATTTTGAACCACGACTCACTTGCAGGTATATGCACTTGCTATAAAAAAGAAGTCAAGTTTATACATGCAATTGAGTGAATTATTACAAACATAGAATTTTTATATATGGTCTATGCCAAGCAATTCTGGAATCACCACAGGCAATACTAAGTATAAACGTCTGCTATAATAAAAAGCTATCACCTACTTTTAGTTAATGCAGTAATAAATAGTAAGTCCAACTTAGGTATGTTGTCTCAATTAGATAATTTACTATACACATCTCCCTGAAATAAGAAAACAGTATGTCAACTTTAGTATTGTATTAAAAAATTATTGAAGCATTCAATTATAGGCTTAGTTGAGTATCTCAGCTTACAACATATTTATTAACAGTAAAGCTCACATTACAATCTAAATTTCTTTTCAACTGTTTTGTCTCAGGCACATGTGGTGTAACAATTATAGTTGAGACATACATACTTTTATTACCTTGTAGGTTGCTGTTACTGGTAGAGCAGCCAACACTGCATATTGAGAATGCTTATGAACCTCAACTCCATACAGGTATAACAGCCAGTACTGTCCGTTGAGAAAGCTCTACTCAAAAGGTAGCCATAACTGGAAACATCACTGAGGTATATTGCTATAAAAAAGAAAGTAAAGTTTCGTACATGCAATTAGCACAGACACAATAGAGCTGTATAGTGTAGAGATACATGCTTTAATATCTCACCTTGTATGCTGCTATGACCAGTAGAGCGAGCCAACACTATCCACCAAGAACAACTTCTTAGTTTTGGCTTTACACAGCTAGACACAATAGAGGTACACACGCCACCTTCTGAAATTTATAGCTTCTCTGTCTGGCAGCATGCACAGAATTTTTGTTTGGTGGGATATAACTGAGCTACGAGAACAGCTTCTGAGCTTCAACTTTACACGGCTGGACACAATAGACCTTCTGAAACTTAGAGCTCCTCTGGTTTGTAACGAGTATGCACTGGCTTTTTGTTTAGCACTGTTTGGCGGGGTAGAGAACTGAGCATGCGTATAATTACCACGTGGGTAATTATCAGAGCCCCACCCACAATTATATGCTCATAACTTTAGTTTCAAGCTTACAACATAATTATAATACTTGAATTCAGTGTAAATTTGATATAAAATTGTCTCTCATTGCAGTCATGCTTGCTAACTTATAAAAGCAATGCCGTATTTATTGTGAATTTCATCAATGGAGCATTTGATAGCGAACTCTTCAGCTTTTTGGAAGAAAATCAAAGTGACACTAATGGAAGTGGTTCAAGAGAATTTCCAAGTTACTTGACAGCAGCTTTGAAAAAAAATGCGAATCCGCTTTTAAGTTTTGGAAGGCAAATCAAAGTAGATACCCAACTCTTTCAAAAATTGCCAGAATTTATCTAGGGGTGCCCAGCAACATCTGCACCAGTTGAGCAAGTATTTAGTCATGCTGGGAACATAATGTGCCCAGATTGCTCAAGACTCCTACCAAAGAACTTTGAAAATTTGGTTTTCTTAAAAGTTAACATGAACTTGATGTAATTCAATTAAAACAAAACTAATTCTAATTGTAATTAATTGTTATCATAATTTAATTGTAATTCTAATTGTAATTAATTATTATCATAATTTAATTGTAATTCTAATTGTAATTAATTATTATCATAATTTAATTGTAATTCTAATTGTAATTAATTATTATCATAATTAATTTTAATTGTAATTCTAATTGTAATTGAAATTTTTCCTATACAACTAATTCTAATTGTAACAATTAGGTGAAGAGTACAATTACAACAACGGTTGAACAACCCTGACACACATGCTTAGACAACAGCGCAACGTCTGCGGATAGACACCCGCTTTTCTGAGCCAGTGTTTAAAACAATCTACTCATTGTCTTCATTTGATTCATGTATCACAGTACTGTAGTACATAAATACAATTATAGTATTGGTCAAGAACGTTCTGTCATACTAGTCATGTATATTTCACTATAAAATGGTTTGAAATTTATGTTCTGAGGCCACTTGTTCCGCCACACTTGAATTTTATTTGCAGCGTAATTATATTATATATTATATAACAAAATTATAATAATATATATATATATATATATATATATATATATATATATATGCTGTAAATCTGCCCATAGTGCATTTTTTGAAACCAAATACTGGGGCAAGTAGTCTGTGGGAAATAACGTAAATATCCTTTTTAATAGTTTTCTTCTTCCTCATTTCGAAATTTCAAATATCTATATGCTGACGTAATAATTACGCAGAAATAATTCAAGAGATCGAGATCACACAGTACTGTAAAGAGAAAGATGGGTCAAAAAAGTTCTAAAGAGAATCATAAGAGTCACACGATCGTTCAAAATGGAAAGAAAAATCTTTCCACACCGTTTGAGTCCCCTGTTACGAGAGCAGAGACAACCAGAAACCAAAACCCACCTCCACCAAGACATGACAGCCAATACCAACATTTTCCAAGTAATAGATATGACTCATCAAGAGCTATGGATAGTCCAGTAGAAATACCTCCATATCCACTTATACGTCAAACATCTTCTGGTAGTTCTAAAGCTAATCTTCTCGACTTATTTTTCAAAAAGTACAAAGATGAATCCGAAGATGCCATTTTAGCCGAAGGTATGGAAAAATTTTGTGATGATCTTGGAGTCAGTCCAACGGATTTCATCGTACTGGTTTTGGCGTGGAAGTTTCGGGCTGCAGAAATGTGTCGTTTTACGAGAGAAGAATTTGTAAATGGCTGCCAAAGATTGAAAGCAACTGATGTTAAAGGTTTGAAACAAAAATTCCCAGAGTTAGTCCAGGAAACTCAAAACTCGGAAAAGAGTTTCAAAGAACTCTATCTATTCACATTTTCTTTTGGATTAGATCATTCGTCAGGTCAGCGTGCTTTACCATTGGACATGGCAATTCCACTATGGGAGTTATTATTCACTCATTATAACTTCACTCTACTTCCTCTGTGGTTTAAATTCCTCCATGAAAGTGAAACTCGAGTAATTTCAAGAGACACTTGGAATATGTTTCTTCCATTTATCAAAACAATGAAACCAGATTTTAGTAATTATGATGAATTCGAGGCATGGCCAAGCCTGTTTGACGACTTCGTTGAACAGCAGCTCGAGAAAGGGTATGTTCACCCTGTGACTTAAATGTTAATCTCGTTCCAATACTCTTATTCAAATAGTATTGAAATGGGACTTGTATATCAGCCTTTGCTAATCCTGTTTATTGTATATATATATATATGTTATTGTTGCTCTAGATTATCAAAACATTGTGTTTTAATTCGTGTTTGAATTTATTAATTTATTTAACAACAGTTTGTTTTGTGCAAAATATAAATTATGTTTTTATATGACGCATTTAGTGGACTTGGTGTTTTTAATAAACGTATATGGTGTACCATTGGTTCAAACAACTTCGTATTTGGCATTGCACAGTTCAGTGACTTTTGGGCCAGATGATGCAGTTATTTGTACTAGTTAGTTTGTTAATTGGCTCAAGATGTATTCCCAATAGTGCATACACTAATAAGTATTGTTGAGCCAATTTGGCTCTGACTGGACTTCACTGAATGAAGATATTGTACATTACTTGTTGCTTCATTAAAATTAATACTACCAGGTCAAGTGATGTCATTCTAGAACTATGGCAGATGATTTCATTGGCTACTTAGGTCATGTGATTACTCTGCCGTTTTAATAAGAGTTTTAAGTACAATGAAATGCAGTGTACTGAATGTAGACATAGCAAAGAGAAGAATAGTTGTTCATTAAATTAAGAACCATTGGTCCTTAATTAAGGGTGATTCATTAGGTCATTGTCCTTAATGTACCTGAAACACTATGTGAATACACAATAAAGGTGATTCTTTAGCTGTCATATAACAAATTAACTATTCACTTGATTTCAACATAATTGTAACAAAGCAGTTTATAATTAGTTGTAAAGGTGTGGGTGCAGTTTTCTATTAATAAGCAAAGCTGGCAGATGTGTTGGACCAGCTCTGCAGGGAGGGGGAGGATGACTGTGCATATATGTGTACAATACATAGTCCCATTGTAGTTGAATCCATACTTCTGATAATAATAAAAGGTTATTATTAATTATTATCATTAAAAACGAAATCAATGAAGAAATAAACATGAAATCTTAAATGAGTTAACGTTAATTTGAGCAAATTTTATCAATTAATGAATAATTTTTAATTGAAGCTTGCATAAATATGACTTGTGTATCACTAAAAAAAATCTAAAATCAAACAAAAAAAAACACAGTGACATGACATGTACAAGATGATACAGTATTAATCAAAGGGACAATAATGAATGAACAATTCTCCTCTTTTGGAACAAATGATAGGATTAGCAAAGCAAATGATAAGATTTAAAAAAGGAACAGTAAAAAGTTAAGAAGTATTAATATGGTACAGTTGGATACATTCACACACAAACTAAACAATGTTTTGGACTACAACATTAACTTGTTAAATTGAAATCAAGAAGTGGTGAACTGTCATTAGTAAATAATCCTGAATGATTAGTGTCCATGTAAGAATGCATTTCCATACTATTAGCAAATCCATTAAGATTCTCTGATGAGTTCTTGTAGCTGTTTCCATCAAGTCCATTTTGGAAGTAATCATAGTGATGAGGTATGTGAGTATCAGGGATGTAGCTATGCATATTAGGGGATGCCCCTAGTAATGCAGTATCTAGATTAATCAATCCCATATCATTATAGTTCATGGTTCCCAAACTTGGTTTCATCTCGTGACCACTTGATGGTACCAGACAGACATCGGAACCAGTTTTGAGAGGCTGTGTTGTCCCTCCCATCGGTAATCCAAACATGAGACTATCAGACTGGGGAAGATCTCGATGTTGAGGAACATGCTCAAAGTGATTTGGAGGAAGAACTAAACCAGCTGAAAAACAAAAGAGAATATTGTTAAGAATATTGAGATAGTGGCACTGATGAGAAATCAGGGAACTAACTAAATATGATTTCTATTTATATAGAACAATAGTTGCTCTTAAATTTCATTGACTTCCTGGTGGACTGACGAGTGATTGAATGTAAGCACTCGATCAAAAATATTTTGTGGGACAAGTCAAATTTTGATGAATATGTTTGTGTGTGTGTGTGTGTGTGTGTGTGTGTGTGTGTGTGTGTGTGTGTGTGTGTGTGTATAGGTAGCAATCAACGAACCTTGTTCTTCGTTTTCAAAGATTTTAAATAATTCACCAAATTCTGTTTCCATCTATTGAATCAAGACAATCAGTATTTTACTTAAAAGGCACAAAGACAAATTACATGTACATTTATATCTTATCTATGGAGTATAGTAAGTACTCTATGGACAAATTAAACATCTTATAATAATTATAGGATAAGCAAAGTACTATCATTGTTAGTTTATGGTACTATCATTAATAGTACAGACTACAGTAATTTATGGTATTGTAATATGATACGTGTATGGTACTGTATACTATACTGTAATATATGGTACTGTACTGTATTGTACTGTACTGTACTGTACTGTACTGTACTGCACTGAACTGTACTTTGTACTGACTGTACTGTACTGACTGTACTGTACTGTACTGTACTGTACTTGTACTGTACTGTACTGTACTGTAATATATGATACTGCACTGTATTGTACTGTACTGTACTTGTACTATAATTGTACTGTACTGTACTGTACTGTACTGTAATGTACTGTACTGTACAGTCTTTACTATACAGTACCATATGGCGATATTTCTATGTTGAATTGTATAACAAAGTACTCTTACCTCTACAAGTTCTCCAAAACCAATTCCATCATCAGTAGGGAATGGAGGTGGTTCAGAGGGAGGTCCCATTGTTTGTTTTACACCTAGTGAGATATGTTGAGTACTCTCTGATGTCATTGGAAGCATTGAATTGACTTGTAAATGACTTGAAGAAGGGCCAGACAAACTCACAGAACGATGAGTCATACTTGATGAGCGTGGTTGAAACATATACTGATTAGTGATTTGTTCTACCTGTTGAAAGTTCTGGGACTGTATACCAGGGTAAGGGGGAGGATTTGGCAAAGAGGCTCTCCCAGAACGTCTTGGAGTAACATATTGAGTCCCGAGATTTGGGTTTGAACCAAATTGACTCGTCAGCATCAGAGATTCTGAAGTTACAGGTTGCTGAGAAGATGGTTGCATGGGTGACTGTTCCATTAATTCTTGAATCAGGTTCTCAGTAGAGTCCACAGGAGACAATTGCTGAGGGGTGGAAGGAAGGGACCTGGAATTTTGCAAAACCTGAGAGCCAGTTTCAGAACCCCCTTCAGAAGAGTATGGTAACTTTATTGCAACCATCTGTTTGAGATCAGGTCTTGGGGCTATCATTTTTTGACCCCTAGAACTGAAATGGTCAATCTTCTTTTTCTCGCATAGTCTGTCAACTTGCTGTTGGAATTCGATGGCGGGTAAAACCTGCGGTAGGGAGGGACTACTAATGCCAGAATTACTAGTCTCCATCTGTTGGGATGATACATTTCTCCCAGGATATTGAAAAACTGGATCTGGGTCTGGTGATTGTGGTGACGCATTTGTTGATTGTTGTGAATCAAAACTTAGACTCTGATTGAAAGACGACTGCCGTCTCTCTTTAGGAAGATCGGCAAGAACAGTGGCAGGTAAGACGCCATTGTTATGTTCCAATAGTCTCTCGATTAACTCAACTTTTTTGCCAGAAACAATTACGTTCATTTCTTTACAAGCAGCTTTTAGATTATTAACTTTTAATTCATCAAGTCTTACTGTAACAGTACCAGTTCCCAAAGGACTATGAACCTTGATATCCTCTGGTATCTCATGAGTTTTTGTGATCTGGTGGTTGGAATTCTCCATTCCTGCTGTCTTTGGTTTCAGCAAGGCCTGAGCTTTTTCGGTTAACGAAGGCGACATGTTTTTCATAAGTTCTGGCAATTTCTGTACCAGGACACCATTAGGATACTGTTGCTGTAACACTTGAAGTTGCAGAAACAGCTGTTGTTGTTGAAGAAGTAAAGCATACGGTGTATCCAGTTTCGGAGGTTTCGAAGGTGTAGTTTTTCCACCCTTACCATTGTTCTTGTTAGGAGGAAGGTATTCATGATATCGAAGTTTTCGATACTTCGGTTTCTGCTGCTTCTTTCTTGCTTGACTCGGAGAAGGTGCTTTCCCTGAATATCCATTTGATAAGGGCATATTTGATTTACTTTGCTTAGAGAATATGATGGGAGGAGGTGGTATAGATGGCGGAGAGAATAAATTTGAAGGAGATTTTTGAGATGGTAGTTCTTCAGCGTTAGGATTAGGATCTCCTGGTGACTGGGTAGGACTGTATGAATCACTGAAGTTTTGGTCAAAAATGTTGCCATCATTTGACAAAGACAGACTGAATGGAGAAGGAGTTAGTGATATCTTGGTCTCTTCAGTTTTAGAGCGAGCATCAAGAGTACTCAACGACTCTAAAGCTTTTACTAAATCTGGATTAGAGGGTTCTAAAATTTTATCTTCGACAAGTTCTAAGACCCCGGGTCTTTGAGAGAGTTTCTCATTTAAGTTATCAGCTAGCTTCTTCTTTCGTAAGACTTGTTGAGTAGCACTAAGAGAAGGATGGATTGTTAGTTTCATATCTAAATGGATAGAGAGATAAAACATTAATAGACACATTTATTTGAAGAGCTAATCTTTGTTATCAGGATTCTTTATATAGTTTTGTTACTCTCTGATCAGAAACATGTATTATGCATTCTAGGCTATATGGAATAAACAATTTAACCCTTTACCGACGAAGGTTGCAAATATGCAACTTTTGAATAATGCATTAATTAACGAAGGTTTGCAACCTAAATAGCAAAAGGCAAATTTATGATAGAATCTTTAAATATAGAAGAAACTAACAAGCACACACTACGAAGAAGACATTTAGTTAGTTTAAATTAGGGAAAACGTCAAGTTGTAGGCCAAGAAAAAGTGATCAAGACGCTAAGTATGGGCGTCGCCGCTGACTACTACACTTTCAAACACTCGTCTTACTGCTTTCCTGTAGCTAACGAAGCATGTATTTGGTATCAAGGTCTTCTGTATCACTAAGTGAGTTAAAAGTCATGGTTGCTTAAAATTTAGGCGTTATACAGACTAGACAAAAAGTGGGCGTTGCCCGTCGACTACTATACTTACAAACGTTTGTCTTTCCCTCTTCCTGCCGATAGCAAAGCACACATTTTACATCAATGGGTTTGTTAAAGACTCTACTTTGTGGTGAGTCTTATAAAATATGAGAGTTATAGAGTTGAAAAAAGCTATATAGATCTTAAGGCTCCACCCACACAATATTTCCTAATTAAATTTAGGTTAATAACGAAAACACTTATTTCAATTATAGTTGGCAAAGGGTTAAGATGGGAATTTGTGTATCCTTCCCAGCTGAATTGAACGAATGAATGAATAAAAGTTAGTAGTTATAAAATATTTAAATTTTGTTGGATCAATCTGATATTGCACGTTGTCTATGCACAATTTTTAAAAGTCAATGTTTCAATAGTTACTCACTGTCTTCTTCAGTGTACAAACAAAAAGAGAATACAACGAGAAAATAGAAGTATACTACATGACACATGTGTATCACAGAGGGGGGGTTGAAATTAAAGGCTCTTGCAAGAAAATCAGGATAATATTTAGCTCGTTAATTATTTATATATTTCTTAACCACATTACATCGTATATTATCACTTTAAGTGTGAGGCCACACCCACTCATAATAACTGTTTTTAAGATGACATGCTTTTAGCATTCAAACTTTTCAAAGAGTACTTTCCCTGGCCACCGCCCCCCCCCCCCCCCCCCCTACTGGATGTTATTCATACGCTAGAAAAATATACATATCATTTTCATACACATTACAGCTGCTATTTATGTAAACAATAATTTAACTGAAGCCAATCGGATTATAGAGTTTATGACCATATGAACATTGAGTGATATAATTATAAATAAATTATAAATAATTACATTAATATAATTCTTTTAAAATGTCATTTTAGCTCATCCCACACAAAAGTAGCATTTACACAAAACACACATCTGGTGGTTGTCTTTATTCCCACACACACACACACACACACACAAACACACAAACACACACACACACACACACACACACACACACACACATACCAGTTGTCAATTACACACATACCAGATGTCA
The DNA here is from genome assembly GCA_947044365.1 of Petrosia ficiformis. Classification (NCBI taxonomy): domain Eukaryota; kingdom Metazoa; phylum Porifera; class Demospongiae; order Haplosclerida; family Petrosiidae; genus Petrosia; species Petrosia ficiformis. Next base: position 6,094,653 of record OX345643.1, read on the forward strand.
GACACACAGACACATACCAGATGTCTGTCTATATTCCCACACACACACACACACACACACACACCATGAATACTATAATCAATGCTCAGTGTTCACACCATCATATTAGCTTGTGTACATGTAAAGGTACATGCAACATGTACATGTACATGTACATGTAATTCACAACAGAGGTAGAGGCAACAATTTATCATCATACCATAATGATCAGGTGTGTACAATTCCAATATTGTAATATTGAATTATGTGAATATTTTTAGGCTTATTAAAAGGATTTATTTAACTATAAGTGTCTATATGTACATGTAGTTATTACTGTAGACATGTAATTAAATTCAATCCATTGCTTCATTATTGTGTTACAGTATAGTCATGTATTAACCTTATGACATTAAACTATAACTATAGTTCATATAAAGTATTAAGTTACAGTATAATCATGTATTAACCTTATGACATTAAACTATACACTATAGTACATAGGTCCAGGTCATCATGAATGTGACAGTTTTAGTATAGTAAAATGGTTGATAAAACTACACACAGTCAAGCTGACCAGACACAGACACACATATGATTTCTTACCAGGAAGAATGTTTCTCTGATATAGTTCATTTCTTGACGCCCTATCTCTTAATTTCTGCTGCAGAGTATCTGCCGTCTTAGATAAAGAGAAAGATATGATAAATATATGACAGTAAGAGGAGGAGAAGGAGAAGGAGGACGAAGAGAATTACATGTCTGACCTTTGCTCTTTGCAGCTGTTGTGTTTGTGCCAAAATAATAGGAGAAGTAGAAACAGCTACAAATGATAGGAAACGATATAATATATAATTATAATTATAATTATAATATATGTATATATATATAATATATATATATATATATATATATATATATTATATATATATATAAATAGATAAATATAATACTGTATTGTTTGCACTGTACTTTATACTCTAATATATATATATATATATATATATATATTACTGTATTGTTTACGTACGGTCATATGATTACTGTATAATGTGTATATACATGTACATACACATGCACTATATTGTATGTGTATATATAAACATATAATACTGTATTGTATATGTATGGTCATATAATTACTGTATAATGTGTATATACATACACGTGTACTGTATTGTATGTGTATATATATATATATATATATATATATACATATAATATTGTATTGTATATCCACTTTGTACATATATATATGGTATATGTGTGGTCGTATAATGTGTATACACATATACATATATGAATGTTGTGTATGTATAAGTACAAATTGAGTGTTCAAACATATGTATTACAGAGTAATAACACTGAAGATGGATATGTGTACTATAATTACATGCTGTTGTTTCCTTTGTGTGTGTGACTGTAAATATATACATAAATATTATGTATAAACACATAGTGGTGTCCCCTGGGATCCCACCCCCCATGTTGAAAGGTTTCCTGTGTACATGTATGTGTGACTGTAATATATACATAAATATTATATATAAACACAGGGTGGAGTCCTCTGGGATTGCTATAGAGATGTGGCAGTTTAAGAGAGCACTTATACTAAATTAACAGAGCTGTAACTGAGACAATGTCCAATGTCCTCCCTACCCAAGTACATGTAACAGTACATGTAACAGTACATTTACAGTACATGTACAGTACATGTACAGTACATGTAACAGTACATGTACTGTACATGTACAGTACATGCAATATGACCTACCAGTCATAAATGAATTCTCATAATGATTACATTAAAAACCACATCACTAAAACCTTCAATAAAATAGTAAATAATTATGAGTATCAACTCAACACATGTACACCTACAAGTAGTTATGTACATGTGTATTTACATGTAATCATTACATGTATACATATGATATCTGAACATGTACACCTACAAGTAGTTATGTACATGTGTATTTACATGTAATCATTACGTGTATACATGTACACCTACAAGTAGTTATGTACATGTGTATTTACATGTAATCATTACACGTATAAATGTACACCTACAAGTAGTTATGTACATGTGTATTTACATGTAATCACTACATGTATATACATGTAGTGATTATATTCAACATGTAGCTATACATTTTATAGCTACATGTTGAATATAATCACTACATGTATATACATGTACACATACATGTACCTACAAGTACTTATGCACATGTACAATATAATTAATATGTACCTAGGAACATGTCTCATGTCAGGTTACTATATACTACATGTACCATATTATTTAATAAACGAAATAATTTCTTATCAAATGTTATTACAATTAATTAGAACACTTTTATGGTACATGTTTAATATGGTTCAATTGAAGCCACTAACACACACAGACACAGGTGCACGTTCTTTAAAATTATATTTGTGAGATTAGTGATAAATTGAAGAAACATTCCAATACTCTTATTACATAACACACAGAGTGTGCAGACACACAGATACGCACACAAACAGACAGACAGACACATATACACACGTACACAGAAACATGCATATACACACAGAGAGTCCTAAGAGGGCATTATGAAAATAAAAGTAATTAATAATGAAAACAGATGGTAATATATGCACATGTAATTATTTCTTAAGGTGACGGGTTAACTCATACATAACACACAGAGTGTGTAGACACACAGACATACACACAAACAGACAAACACAGATGCACACAGACACACAGACACATGCATACACACAGAAACCTACATGTAAGAGGGCATTATGAAAATAAAAGTACTAAATGGAATGATGATTATTAAATAATGAAAACAGATGGTAAGATATATACATGTAATTATTTGTTAAGGTGACGGGTTAGCTCATGCAGGTTGAATCCATCCAACTCTTTATACAAGAATCGCTTATTACAAGAATCGCTTATTCTCTATTTATCTCTAAATATCCCAAGCTTTGTGAACTGGAAGCCAAACACGGAGTTGATGTTAAAGGATAAAGCAAGGAGGCTTAACCAACAAAAGAGAAAGGCATACAAGAAATACTCCAGTGTATCTATATGTACTAGCAGTGGCACTCAATGGATTCTCAAACTGATGATACTGACAGTGACTCAGACACATGTATTCTGGATGACTGTGATAATTTGATGTATAGTGATGATAGCGATTCTGATTAAAACTGTATAAATTAATTAATGTCAATTATATTATTAAAATACTTATTTTAATAATAATATTCCACTATTTTAACATGTCCGACCACATTTCTCTAATGGCCACTCAAATTGACTGTTGGGTGGCCATCATGTCTTCCCAAACTTCAATCCTTATTTTGCACTCTGTGTACATGTACATGTACATATAAGTTTTATACATGTACATGTACATGTATATAAGTTATATATATACATGTACATGGACATGTACATCTACAGTGTATATAACCTATATATGTATGTACATGTATATTATATTCATGTATGTACATGTATATAGTTTATATATACATGTACATGAATATTGTTATGATCATTATCCAACTATGTGTTGTGTCACTATGGTATGTGTGTATACATCAGAATTACCACAAATTATTCAATTTGTATATTATACACTATATACAATGGCAATTACTAGAACTTGTTATGTTACTAAAGGGTGTGTGTGTACATAATATATCTCAGTGTGTTTAGAGATATTGTCACAAGAACAATGCCATATGCTAGCAAAACAAGATGTGTATACGTGTGTGTGTGTGTGTGTGTGTGTAGTGTGTCTAGTCCTATTTCTATTTAATGCTCACACCAAAAAGATCCATAACTATACACTCAGACAATATCGCAAGACAAAATGGGCATTAATTAGAGTTGAAATAAGGAGGCTCACCTGGAAGAATATTTTTCTGTACAAGAGCATCTCTGTCAACTCTACATCTAAGCTTTCTTTCAAGTTCTGAAATAAAAACAAATTGAAAAGTTGGAATAAAAACAATATTTGAGAGTGAAATAGTAGTGTAGTTATATAACTATTACTTGTACTGTACATGTATTTTAACGAACTTTGTGTGTGTGTGTGTGTGTGTGTGTGTGTGTGTGTGTGTGTGTGTGCGTATGTCAGAGGTTTTTGGTGTGTTTTAAAGGCATGGGCCGAATTGGCTCAACAATAGATAGTGTGTGCCGCACCACTGGGAATACATCTTGAGCCAATTAACAAATTATTAGTAATAATATAATCATAATTAACTGCGCTATCTGATAATGCTGTACTGTGGCAAATAAGAAGCTCTTTGGGCCAATGGTGCGCCATATAAGCTTATCAAAAACACTGGTGTGTGTGTGTGTGTGTGTGTGTGTGTGTGTGTGTGTGTGTGTGTGTGTGTGTGTGTGTGTGTGTGTGTGTGTGTGTGATATGTATGAAGCCACAGAGTTGGTAGTTATAAAAGGTGGGATGACGATTTAGTAAACAAGCCACATTCCTTAATCAAATCAAAAGAGTACATATAAAGAATCACATCAATCAGAATATAAATTACATATTATTAGTCTCATATAATCATCTTATGTTGGGCAGAAATATAATAAAATTATGTGTACCAATGTCAACATTTAATTAAAATCTATAATTTAATAAATACACAAGAAGAGTTAAACATATATCAATGTTTATTAAGTCATCATCACAGAACACTTATAGCCAAATCTAGAATATTAATGTTGGGATGAAATAGTGAACGTGATCCTCAAAGACAGGAAATAGCCAACCTGACCAAGGGAAAACAATGTAACCACGGCAACACTAAACTGTACGGTTGGTTCCTCTTGATATCTAGATAGAAGTGATGCCAATCTTTTACAGGGCTACTGAAGTAGATTTACCAAAGTTGAGAAGACCAGAGGTGAAAATGAAGCAAGCTCCACTTCTCTTTCTTCTTTTTCAGACCAACTTTAATATTCACTTAATTAATTGACTTCAGTTTGGCTAAGGTATGGTCAACACCCAAGCCTAACTGAATACAATTAAGGTACATGTACATGTATGAGATGAACATAGTTAGTTCAGCCAAATTGAAATATGGTTTGGATAGAAATATATGGAAACAGGTTTACATTTACATGCAGCTGTTTATAGTCAAGTGAACATGTTTATCATATACTAAAAAGGCATTCCCTTGGATTCTTTTATAATGCAAGGAATTAGCTTCTCTCCATAATTTATACGTTTCACAGGATAAGAGACGTGTATAAAATACAGTATAATACAGATGGATCCAAAACCACAACCCCAAACTTGAAACCTAACAGACACTGTCTACTAATATTGATGATCATGCCACGCCCATTAATCAAAATTAATGCGTGTTAAATTAATCAAGAAAGGATTGACGTACAACATTCCATGGCCATTAGTTGACACAAACATGTGTATAATGACTGTATGTAATCTGCTCTACTCTATTATCAGTTATTTCTTCATACAAGAAGTCATGAAATAATGTTCTCATATAACAAGTTTGTTAGTTGTATAGGTAGCTGATTCATTAATTTTCACTCAAGCATGTACATGTATTTTGTGCAGTTTTTTTGATAGGTTTATATGGTGCACCATTGGCCCAAAGAGCTTCTTATTTGGCACTGCATGGTTCTCTCTTTGGGCCATCGGCACGGTTAATTATGATTATATTGTCACTAACAGCATTAACTCTTTGTTAATTGGCTCAAGATGTATTCCCAATGGTGCACACGCTAACCATTGTTGAGCTACATGTAATTTAGGCCATGCTTCAAACAAAAACTCTGATTCTTGCGGTCTGCATAAGGTTTTGTTAGCTACAATACTATCGTATTATCTATGCCTTAATCTTGAGTATTAACATTCGTATGTTTTGTGTACATCACACACACACACACCTTCTTGAACTATAGTTCTGTTCCTTGAGGTACAGTCCACTGTAGAATCCATTGTGTCCATTTCTAATGAATCGAAACTGGAAGAGTCTACAGGTAACTGACCTGTAGCCATCTTGAAACTATAAAAAGGTAATAGAAAGGAAGTTTTAAATGAATGAATCCACATAACTAAACTAGTAATAGAATACACAATTATAATGTATATACATGTATATAGTACATGTATGTATGTGTATATATACATGTACATGTATATGTATGCACATGTACTACATGTATATATATACATGTGCATGTATTATGTTTGTTTTTCATTCATCATGAAAGCTAGTGAAAGGGAATAGAAATCAGGAGAATGGGAAACTACTTAGGAAACTACTCAGGATATTAACAAGTATAATTATATAATTATACAGATATTATAACTACAGATGACATAGACCTACTTCATCAACTAATACAACAGGATTTACAAACCAGTACAACGAGTTTATAAATTAGATACAAGCGCTAATATTTAAAAGGGAACTAACTATTATTCTTTATGTTAACACAGTGTAGCTTTTGAAATGATAACAAGGCCATTATAAAAGGGATAGGTATAGTTCCAATGCTTTTCAATAATTATTCCCTGAGTGATAGGTCTAAGGTAACTTTATGTTCTGTACAGAGGCTGGCCCAAATTACGAATAATGAGATGAATATATTAGATTCACAGGTCACCAAGGGATGGGTTGATGTGACAATGTCTGTCAATAAGCATATTACTTGTTTAAATTTTCATTATTGTTTTTTAAAATTTGCTGTTTAGAGAGGCATTTCACAATTGTTGTGGGTGATTCAGGTAAGAACAGCCTATGCATGTACATATGTAACCATGGAAACTACTGACAATGAAACACAATTATTAGAATCTGTAGAAGGTAATCAGTTTACAAATTAAAGCATAAAAAAATGACATTGTGAAAAGATCAAGCCATCTCAGGTCAACCCATAAAGGCCAAAATAAGGCCAGATATCCAGAGAGGACTAAGTTCCACAATAAACGTGGATATTATTAGGTTTGCGAATATCCATCATTTTGAGATTACATAACTTCAATAGATCATTCAATATTCAGCCATTTTGTACAGGAAGCCATTGAAATTTAGTAAACTACTTTTAATTCCAGTCACTATCATGTATAATGAATATACGAGTACAACTGGTAATAATTATATATATGTATTACTATAAATACCTCTCCCACACATTTACTACATACATGTACATGTATATATACATATTATTAGACAGTGCCAATGATGTAATGGCAGCTCCATAAGGCTTTGTCGTGTTACTGTTAATATAATTAGTACAATGTAATAGGAAGTGTAATGAGATGATGTAATTATTAATTGTATAATGAAATTAAAATTGAAACTCATAAAAGACGTATAGTGTACATGTACAATGTAAATGGTGTACATGTACACTATTTACATGTACACTATGTACATGTACACAGTGTACATGCAAATAATTTCATCACTCTTGTCCTGCTCCCCATATACTTTGTATATAGTTCACTTTCAATTTACCAGACATTCGCTAGATTTATCGGACAATGTCCTGCATGACTGGCTGTTCCACATCATTACATGTAAATGTATAATTATTAATTATACAACAGAGGAATCATTTATGCAGTACACAATATACAATGTACTCACATTGTATGTGTTAATGATCAATAAGTATGTGCTAACAAAACAAATCATGTATGCAGATGAGTAATTCTCTATTTTATAATTGATAGCAGTCACATGAAATGAAAATCAGAGCCAATGACTTTATCCAACAGTGCTCTGACCATTGAACTACCACTAACTAACTATCATCTTTTACAATCCACTATACATGATGCTGAATGGTCAATCACGTACCTGTGGACTGCCAGACACATCTGTGCCTTCTCACTGTTTTTCTTAGTATCATACCATAAGTATTATGTACTATACAGTATTTATTATTAGTTGTCACTAATTATCAAGACTTAATACTAACTAAAGTGGCCATTACTGGTTAATTTTAATTTTATTTGGCTGTAATTGTCACATGTATTTTAGTACAGTACATCACCACACAGTACACTGCAGTACTTGAGCACCATACAGTATAGTACCTCTTTGGTATACTACAGTACAGTACTTGAGGTGGTATTGGCAGTACATGTATGTATATTGTATAATTCACTACCACTACTGGAGCTTGCATTGCAGCATCATATACCTGCTCAGTACAATGCAGTACAGTACTTGAGTTGGCAATGATAAGTAATGTATGTATGAATCACCATGCAGTGCAGTACATTGTACAATACATTACAGTACAATACTTGAGCTATATAGCACAAGTACAGTACAGTCAGTGTTTCCCCTAAAGGGTGATACCATGGTGCTCCCCCACCCTGCAGTCTTGCTCCGCCATCTTTTAATTTAAAAGTTTATTCTGAAAACACTGTTTATAACATTGATTGATTATTGTTGACCAAACGTCATGTACCACTAATGCATCCCTCCACCCTTAACATTTATCCTGGGGAAACACTGACCACAATACAGTACAGTACTTTCAGCATTGTAATAGTACTGCTACTATTGTCTACTGTATATATAATTGTTTCACTATAGTTATATTTATAATTGAAACTATACAAAGCATTATGACTTCAGATAATTACAAATGCTAGCAGTTAAATTTACACAAAAAGCAGTGAAAATATATTCCTGGAGGTTATTACATACACAATGTAAATTAGCACATTCTACAATAATCCAGTATTCAAGTATTCATTTGATATTATAAAGCATTCCAAACTTTTTGTACAAATAACAAACATGAGAAGAAAGATAAAGATATTTGTAAAATGCAGTACTATACCACAAAAAGAGGTAGGATCACTTCTGGACATGAAAAGCACATGTAAATGAACAATACAGTCTTACGAATGTACGATAGTGAACAGATCTATTTCTGTATCCTACAAAGAGAATTTTTACTGGTTCCTACAATGAAAATTATATCACTGGTTCCTACAATGAGAATTATATCACTGGTTCCTACAATGAGAATTATATCACTGGTTCCTACAATGAAAAATATGTTACTGGTTCCTATGATGAAAATACATCACTAGTTCCTACAAAGAGACAGACACACACTTAGTACTTTTCAATATATAGGATGTTTTTAGCCTTCAGAAAAATCCATTTTCCTTTCTAAAAGTCTAAAATAAACATTTAATATTGATGCTGTAATACCAGGAAGCTTCACAAGGTAATGTGGGTTAATTACTTAATTTTGGCTATATAAACTGTTCAATACAGAGTGGGAGTGGTGAAAACATTCATAATACAAGTGTTGTTTTAAGCCATTTTTAGTAAGGTATTTTGACTTTTAGTTAACTAATCTATAACTAAATTACAGGTCTACTGCAATAACTAAAAGTAACTAAAATGAGAATTGGCTAGTAAACTATTACTATAGTTAATTAGATAGACAGACAGAATTTGTCACAAGGACAATAGTAATTATGTCACAAACCACATTGTATTATATACAAGTAACCATGGTGACCGATAAGTTACGAATACAAATTTCAAAAACAGGTTTCAGTTATGTGTATGTAAATAATTACATATATAAATTATATATATAATTATATATATAATATATATATGATTATCCCAATGTGGAAAAACTTCAAAGTAACCATAGGCTTTATAAATCAGAAATAAACTCTGCTGTCAACTATAGTGACACAAACTACAACAAGACTATAACACTTAGCTGTTCAAACTCAAGATGAAATGTTACGAGCAAAGCTACACACACTAGTATTGTTTTAGTTTGACAATAATGGCCACTTTTAGTTATAGTATGTCTGGTTTCACAAACTTTTAGTTTAGTTATAGTTTAATTATATTGGGCTTACTAAAAGGGATTTAGTTTTAGTTAACTAACTAAAAGTGCCCATTATTGGCCATTTTTCTTTTTAATTGCAGTAGGCATGTAAAAGTTTAATTAACTAAAAGCCACAATCACTTACTAAAAGGGGTTTTAGTTATAGTTAACTAAAACAACACTAATACTAGTTTTGCCTTCTGGAAATATGTTCTCTTTAACACATCTACTTGTGCTATATATATATATATATATATTGCTACGAGGGAAGGTAATCATAAATCTGATATATATAGCACCCCTTAGTTTGTATATTGTAGTATGCAGTGTATGCTTGTCAAGCCATATTGTATATATCATTAAACTTATTGAATAGTTGGCAGTATTCTGCATAATGTATCCTGCAGCCAAAAATGCTGAAGTTGGAAATACATTTCAACTGTATATATACTTTCTAACCTAAAGCCATTGCATTAGCTAGTAACAAGTCGCCTATTTCACAGGCATTAAGATATAAATATAACATATTAATATCATATAAAGTCAGTTACTCACCATTTGATAAAGATCCCAAACTCTAGCTCTTTCTCAAGCCTCAACTATGGTATTTGATTATCTCCGTATACTTCCGCATACAATCAGCTTCATCCCCCAAATGGGCGTTCTCATAAGACCACACCCTCATTAGTGCTGTAATTCGAACGTTCACTCAATGGCTTACAGAACTCAAGATTCATGGTAAGTTAATATTTGTACTAGTGATAATGAATAGATCACGTGTCTATAGGTCCAGTGATTATGATTATCTTATTGATCTGGGTCATCAAATCCAATCAAAGATAAAAGAAAGTGATCAGAGAGGAGGAGCATCACAGGTTAATTAATTAAATGGGTGTGGTTTGAAAGGTCTCAGATTATAACCATAGATAGTAACTATCTATGTTATAACTATGTATGTACAAATCATAGTTTTTGATAGGGTTTTCGAAGCATGGACTAAATTGGCTCAAAAATGGTTAGTGTGTGTGCCATTGGGAATACATCTTGACACAATTAACAAAGAGTTAATGCTGTTAGTGACAGTATAATCATAATTAACTGCGCCATTGGCCCAAACCAAAGAGTGAACTGTTCAGTGCCAAATAAGAAACTCTTTGGGCCAATGGTGTGCCATATAAGCTTATCAAAAACACTGGTACAATTGCATAATTATGTACATAAATGCATCTGTGTTGTTTTCGTAACGTCAATTAATGAATTTTTAATTTTAGTATTAATTTGTTTTCCACTATTTTAATGAAGGTGTTCATGTAACCATAGTGACATTATGTTATTATAAAATATTCTAGACAGTATCATTGTTAGGATTAGATGTGGTTTTTATAATTATAGTTAGTAAATGATGAAGCATTCATTCATTATATCATATGGTATTAAGATACAATCTCAAAAGATTATATATTTATATTTATATTTTTGTATAAAAATTTATTTACTTATTTAGGGTTTTTATGTGGAAGTGGTGTTTAATTTTGTTGCTAAGGTACATGTACCATGCATCTCAATCTTGTTCCTGTGCTTTTTCAGTTTTGATATCTCTACATACTTAAAGAATGTTTTTATTTAGTTAAAACAGCTAACATAGATTATTTCATCAACTATACAAATCCCTTGATATTTCTGATAGTAAAATTTGTTTAACACTGAGAGATAATTTCTCACATGTTCTGTGTAGCAGGGGATAGTACTACCTTATAAAGCAAGAACTAAAGTTGTTAGATTCCAGCTCCATGTTCTTATCAACTCTGACTTGGTAAAGGTTGTTCACACTCACCTTGACCTCTGAAAACTTTAGTTTGGAATGACCAACAATCTATACATTTTTCCTGCACCATTTTCATGTATTAACTTTATGACATTAAACTATACCTATATTACATATAAAGTCATCACACCATAATTTGAGGTCGTTATGAATGTGAACAGACTTTTGTGTTAATATTATATATAATACATTAACATAATTATGTGTGTTAGTTTTGTTAATAAATATATTATTAATAATTATAGTGTTTGAATTAGGTACATATTCCACTAGTTAATTATTAATGATATTAATTTGTATTTGACATAATCCAGTAGTTAAATGAATTGAAATGGGAAAATCCTATGTTTGATGTTTGTTAATATTATAAGAGGATGTTATATCTACTCTGTTTATATTAGTTAAGTCGAGAGATATCACAATTGATCAGAGAATACGAAAGAGGAATTCAATCACTAAGACAACATATCAAACAACGATCTTTGTATCAAATAATTTGTATATTGTATATAGTTACATGTGTGTCAGAGTTTTTGATAATGTTTGAAGCATGGGCCAAATTGGCTTGCGCCGAATACATCTTGAGCCAATTAACAAAGAGTTAATGCTGTTAGTGACGATATAATCATAATTGACTGTGCCATCTGCCCCAAAGAGAGAACTGTGCTGTGCCAAATAAGAAGCTTTTTGGGCCAATGGTGTGCATATGAGCTTATCAAAAACACTGATGTGTATGTATGATTGTATGTATGTATGCATGTATGTATTCATGTATGTATGTGACTTGAATATAATACTTCTTGACTCAAACTAGCTCAGAGAGGGAACATAGTCGAAGACAAAAGAAAATAGATGAACTATCAGAAAGGTACATACATATATATACATATGTAGTTTGTTATGACCTTTGAACTTTCTCAAAAAGACTGATGGAATTTAAGCGATCACAAGTTCTCAATAGGAATCCATTTGATGATGACATAGAGTCTCATTCCCATTCTGGTAGAACTGGACCTGGTCTGGGACAAAGGTTAACTGTAGATGATATAAAAACACAGCAACAACAAATTATAGCTGGTAATATAATTATGGTGGATTTGTTGCTATGGTTACCATATATTCAACAGAGCAAGATCGAGGATTGGATGCCATTTCTGATGCACTTCGGAGACAGCAAAGAATAGGATTTGCTATTCAAGATGAAGTGGTTGAACATAATGGTAAGTATAGTCACTGTCTAGTAAGGCCACCTTTATGTGGGGCTGGCTCTATGTTCGTTATTCAAGTACATTCTCATTGGTCACTTAATCACGATTTATACACTAAGTACATTCTCATTGGTCACTTACTCACATGATTTACATACTGACTCATTGGTCACTTAATCACATGATTTACATACTGAGTACATTCTCATTGGTCACTTACTCACATGATTTACATACTGACTCATTGGTCACTTAATCACATGATTTACATACTGAGTACATTATCATTGGTCACCTACTCACATGACTTACACACCGAGTAAATTCTCATTGGTCACTTAATCACATGATTTACACTTCCACTTTCGAAAGATTTCTGCTAATGGAAATATTGTTTTTCTGTGTTAATGGAGAACTCTAACAAGATCATTCCTTTACTTGAATTTGTCGTTGAGTTTAGTACACTGTAATTTTTGGTTCACTGGATCAATATTCACCAAAACATTTATAATGGGAAAATAAAATAAACTGCACTGTATTTAATTATAGTTAACTATTATATTTATTTTATTTCTTTTTAGTATTGATAGATGATATAAGTCGAGGTACAACAAGAGTTGATGCTAGAGTACAAAGAGAAACAGAAAGAATTGAACATACAAGAAGAAAAGAAAAAACATGGTGTACATGTGGTAAGGAATCCAAAAACTTATTCCAAACTTACAATTCCTAAAATGACTTCTTCCTTCTATCTATCTCTCCTCTTTTATGTATCTTCCTTTGTCTTTCTATTTATCTTTTCTCCCTTCCTTCTTCCTTCTATCTATCTCTCCTCTTTTATGTATCTTCCTTTGTCTTTCTATTTATCTTTTCTCCCTTCCTTCTTCCTTCTATCTATCTCTCCTCTTTTTATGTATCTTCCTTTGTCTTTCTATTTATCTCTTCTTCCTTCCTTCTTGCTTCTATCTATCTCCCCTCTTCTATCTATCTTCCTTCGTCTTTCTATTTATCTTTCCTCCCTTCTTGTTTCTATCCATCTCCCCTCTTTTATCTATCTTCCTTCGTCTTTCTATTTATCTTTCCTCCCTTCATTCTTGCTTCTATCTATCTCCCCTCTTCTATCTATTTATCTCTCCTCAGTATTATGGACTATGGTAATCATCCTAGCAATAGCTATTATTGTCGTTGGAGTTGTACCAAAACCTTAAACACACATATCAGTAATTGTTTATGCATTTGTATTGTATAATAATTTATAATAATTATATTTATTTAATTTTCAGTGTCGTCAAAGTGTTTATAGTCCCTTGTCTATAACTACTTACTGTACTAATTGTGATCATAATTGTAAGATACTATCCCAATCTTGTTGCTACAATTATATACTACAGAGGATCTTGTAAACATCTCCATGCCTATTAACCCTCTCCACATTTATTTGGTTATTTGTGTAGCCAAAACTAAACTAACCACTTCCATATAGCAACCTTACTTAAGTATAGTTTCTTTGTGTTTTGGTTTTACTCTCTCTATGGCTATGTAGAAGTGATTAGACTTATGACCTCAAAATTAGGTTATAATGTACTATAATGTATAGTTTAATGTATAGTTTAATGTCTGATTATACTGTAACTATATAATGAAGCAATGGATTGAAATTTGACATGAACAAAAAAAGAATGGGAGGATATTACTTGTGGTACAGGTAAAAAGATTGTGTCATTCTAAACTAAAGTTATGAACATTTTTCTGAGGTCATGATGAACGTAAATGACCTTTAGATGACTTGAGTCATGCCTTTATTAAGTTACCATTTCATTATCCAGCAGACATGTTTACCAAGTACCTTTATCTATATTATTATATATAATTAATATATGTACTGTCCTGCAGTTTTCATCTTCGGTAATGCTTTACAATGGTAATAGATTACTGTAATAATTTCTTTTTTGATATTCTTTTAAATGTGATTTCTGTTATAAATTGCATGTGCTGTACATATTTCAGTGTAGTTCAGTAAAATATCAACTCAGTTCTGTGGACTGTTCACACAATTTTTTCTTGATTTCAATCTAAAAAGAAACAGATCAGGGCTATATATACACCTTCTAGGTAAACACAATGATGTGGAAACAGCCAGTCATACAGGACATTGTTTGATAAATCTAGTGAATGTCTGATAAATTGAAACTAAACTGTATACAAAGTATATGGGGAGCAGGACAAGAGTGATGAACATAGGTCAAAATGTCTGGTAGTTGGCTCAATATTTCCAGTCTAGTGTTGTTTTAGTGTGACTGTAGTGACCACTTTTAGTTATAGTTATAGTATGCCTGGTTTCTCAAACTTTTAGTTAACTAACTAAAAGTGTCTATTATTGGTCAATTTTCATTTTAGTTAGTTATTGCAGTAGACTTGTAATTTAGTTACAGTTTAATTAACTAAAAGTTCACAATGCCTTACTAAAAGGGGTTTTAGTTATAGTTATAGTTATAGTTAACTAAAACACCACTAATTTCCACACTACTGGATGTACTATACATACATTTTCAATTTCCTATATATTTAGCGCTCTCTGTTTTAAACTCTTAATGATATAATATATAATTATAAACTAGATACTGTAGTAGAGGTTCTATGACATAGAACTCCATATACCATGGAAACTAGGTTTTCTAATTATTCAGGTGGTCATAATTCTAATTGACCAATCAGATTGCAGTATTTTAATACATGTACATGTACATACCTCATCAGCACTTGCTAGATATTGGTTGATATCATCGTCAAATTCATTTAATGAATCTGTATCATCTTCCTGTAATAATGATATAGATAATCGTGTGTGTGTGCGTGTGTTAGAAGACTAACAGGCCATTCTAGAGGATAGGGTAATGGTGTACAAGGAACACCATCACGATCTGATTGATGGTCTTTTCTTTTTATCTTCGTTTTCTTTGCTTCCTGTAGTGTCATTATCACATACATAAATACACATCTATATACATGTATATGTACATGTACATATACATACAATACATGTACAATTATATAATATACATGTACTATATGTACATACAATACATGTACAATTATACATGTACTATATGTACATACATGCACACATATATAATTCATGTACAATTATATAATGTACATGTACTATATGTACATACATGCACACATACATGTACATATAATACATGTACAATTATATAATGTACATGTACTATATGTACATACATGCACACATACATGTACATATAATACATGTACAATTATATAATGTACATGTACTATACATGTATGTACATACATGCACACATACATGTACATATAATTCATGTACAATTATATAATGTACATGTACTATATGTACATACATGCACACATAATATTATATAATTCATGTACAATTACATGTACATGTACTATTATGTACATACATATCATACATGTACATACACAATACAGCTCACTTTTTTTCCATCCTTATTTTCTCTGAAAAAAGAAATTTATATTATTATTTTAAAATATAATACCATACTCACAAAGCCTTGTTGACAAACATATAATGTTTGTTTTCTACAAGAGTTGGAATATATCTAATAATGGAGTGTATAGTTAATATCTTTGACTCTCTCAATTGATCTAAAGAGAGAGAGAGAGAGAGAGATAATGGATAGATAGATAGATAGATAGATAGATAGATAGATAGATAGATAGATAGATAGATAGATAGATAGATAGATAGATAGATAGATAGATAGATAGATAGATAGATAGATAGACAGATAAAGGGAAGAGAGAGATAGGGAAGGAGAATATTATAATCATTATTTTAATTATACCTAGTGAAGGTATCTTAGCAGCCAATTTGAAGAGATTACACCTAATTAGTTCAAGAGTCTAGAAGAAACAGCTGCTAGAGATATAATTAAACACATGTATACAATTATATACCTGTTCAAATGTATTCAATTGTACATCACACTGTTTACTAACACACTCTATCAACTCCTAAAGAGTGAAGTTAGTGTGTGAGGTATAGGTGTATGTGTGTGTGTGTGTGTGTGTGTGTATTGGTAGTTGGTACATGTTTTTGGTACATGTATTAATAGCTAACAGTGCTTTTATTCTTCCGAATGTGTTCCAATACAGTAACAATTAAACCTGCCAAAACCACAGGATGACAAGTCCTAAAATATAAAAAATATTATAACAAGTACTAACGAGTACATGTACATTAAGTGCATATAATATAACAAGTACATGTACATGTACAATGAGTGCATATACTATAACAAGTACATGTACATGTACATTGAGTGCATATACAATATTAAGAACATGTACATGTACATTGAGTGCATATAGTACATGTACATTGAGTGCATAAGTACATGTACATGTACATGTACATTGAGTGCATATACTATGACAAGTACATGCACATGTACATGTATATTGATTATACTATAACAAGTATATGTCCATTATACTATGGGATTATGCTATGGCAACCACATGAATTATCTTCATTTTTCATAATAATTATTATTTCTCGATCACCTCAAGGTACACAATCATGTATATCAAAAATGACAATGTATTTGTTTTCTACAGTTAATATGACTTGTATGAATTTATTACTCACAAAACATTCTGTTCAAGATTTGTTGTCTGTAAAATTTCCCAAACACTGAAATGAAATAATAAACAACAGAAATAATCAGTATACTATAGTATACTAAACTAACCAGTATATTGACTAGTAAATTAACCAGTATACTGACAGTAAACTAACTAGTAAACTAACCAGTATACTGATAGTAAACTAATTAACTAGTCAGTATACTGACAGTAAACTAACTAGCCAGTATACTGACAGTAAACTAACTATTAGTATACAGGATCCATACACGTATATTTCAGTAAACTAACTATTAGTATACAAGATCCATACACGTATATTTGTAAGTACTCACTCTGAACACATAGCTATACATTTCATTTTCTCATCTAAGTCGGTAATTATGCCTAGTGTCTCAATATGATCAGTCATAACTTCATTAATCGATTTTTGAGGCTATAAAGAGTAGATCAAGACAGAGGGAGGGCAAGAGGTGTGAGAGTGTGTGCATTAGCGAGTGACCAAAATAGAGAGTGAGTGATAATGTTAGCAAGTATTAGACAGATGAACATACTAGAATCTCATTTTGTAATCCTAGGGAGGGAACTGCTTTGATCTTTCTTATAACAAATCTCAATTTCTTATCTGAAATATTTCCACACGACTAGAGAAATAAAAACGAAACAAACACAATTACAATATTTGTGTGTACAATATAATATTATACAAACACACAGCTAGAAATAAAGACCTTGATTTTCCTCAGTGCAAGTGGAGACTGATCTGTTCCATATATGTACATTAACCTATAAATGAGTATTAGATAGTCACAAGACTGTCACATGATAATACTTTTACATACCCAGCTGCAGTTGCATCATAGGAACCCCATGATTGTGAAATGATATGAGGTAGTTTCTCAAGACACTATATATATATATGAAAAAAGGTGTGTGTGTGTGTGTGTGAGTGTGTGTGTGTGTGTGTGTGAGTATGTGTGTGTGTGTGTGTGTGAGTGTATGAGTGTGTGTGTGTGTGTGTGTGTGTGTGTGTGTGTGTGTGTGTGTGTGTGTGTGTGTGTGTGTGTGTGTGTGTCTAACATGTTTTCTTTCATGTTCTTTTAGCCTCATTTTGTCAGCTAGTCTATTTAGTTCTGCTGTAATCTTTTTCTAAAAGACATACATACATACAATGTAAATATATTTACATGTACATACAAGGGCGGATTTAGGGGGGGGGTTTGTGGGGTTTGCAACCCCCCCAAAACATTTGAACTTTGAAAGACTTACACACAATCCTCACTCACAGAAGAACACTTTTCAGACATGGCTGTGATAGCTATGCATTACCAGGAGAGAATTCCAGTAGAAGACATTTTGAAGGCTTTCGTTTAACAAAATCTGAGGCACATCTTCCGTGTTAGAGGACCTTTTTAATTAATTTACCACGCGCTTTATGAATAATTAATTAGCTAAAATTTTGCGCATTGCGCGATGCGCGCCGAGGTCAACCCCACCATACAATAAATCCTGTATCCGCCCCTGACATATACATATACATATACATACATACATACACACACACACACACACACACACACACATACATACATACACACATACATTACATAAGTACATACATGTATGTACATATTACCTCTTTTCTCCGGAATGATGGACAAAAGTATCCTAAGCGACGACGTTGACTATAAAAATAAACAAAAGATCACATGATTACCACATGATGAATCTGACATACAATATATTCAAAGTTTCAAATGCATTTTGGTGATTCGATGCAGTGGGATGATCCCGTGTTTCACTCTGAGTGTCAATATTTGTAGCTTCCATAATGTATCCGCAAGACATACATACCTGTATCATGTGACAGTGATGTGATAAAAGATTGAAAGTTTTGTATAAAAAATGGATGCATTTCAAGAAATCAATTTCGGACAAATTAAAAAATTAATATATTTTTTTGGATGCATAATCAGAGATGTCACCATCATACAATATATTGTATATAGTATGCTAATAGGTCCTATATACTGTATATAGGACCCTCGTTTTGTATATATATATATACATACATATAATTACAGTATACATAATACATATAATTATATATATATATATATATATAATATTATATATATATATATATATATATATATTTATTTATTTATTTATTTATTTATTTATACGTACCAATAAATTTTCTGCAGCACAGCTGTCTGTCTGCACACTCTCTACATTACAGTTTGAACATCTTCGAATGTCTTTTAAATGAGATGATGTGTCTAATTCTGACAGGTTTGTCTCTGTTGCACCATCCATATGTCAGACTTGAGAATTCCAAAACGTTGCAACGTTGCAACAGGATAGTGGGCGTGTCCATTGTTTGTGGGACACACCCGTTAAAAAAATAACAAAAAATAAGCGTGGCACCACAGCTGATCACTGCAAAGTCGCCCCTCTTTTAGTGCTGATGGGTCATTAGTGATATTCTCTTTGATCATAGCTACCTTTATTGTAAAGAAAGTGTGTTAGTTTTATAGTTACAATCAAGTGAAGAATTGGACAATTCATGGCTCTGAAGCTTCCGCCGAATTTTCCTAAAGATTACCTGATTGAAGGGATTAGCGTAGTAGAAGATCGAAAAATTGGAGAAGGAGCTTATGGAATTGTGAAACTAGGTAATTATCATGGTCTCACTGTGGCCATTAAGAAACTCCTTCCTTCTTTCTTCCCAATCGGAGTGGACATGCAAAAACTTGATGAAGAAGCTCAGATCATTCTGGAGTCATTCTTCAATGAGTGTAGTAAATTGAGTCGTATTAGACATCCCAATGTAATTCAGTTACTAGGTGTAACCATAGATCATGAGACACGCCTACCTGCCATCGTCATGGAGCTAATGCATGAGAGCCTTACTCAGCTTCTAAAAAGAACTGCCAATCTTCCATTGTATCTAGAGGTCAAAATATCTCATGATATAGCAAAGGCTTTGGCATATCTTCACAAGGCCTTTAATCCACCAATGGTACATCGTGACCTTTCGTCCAATAACATACTCATTAGTAAAGACTATCGAGCTAAGGTCACCGATTTAGGGGTTTCAAAATTCGAAGCTTCTTCGTTTTTTCAACGGATGGCAAATACCCCAGCTCCAGGAACCATAGTATATATGGCACCAGAAGTTAGGAGTATACCAGCTGATTGTTCTCCTGCAATGGACATATTTGCGTTTGGTGTCATAGTCATACAAATTAACACACATAAATTTCCACATCCTGGACCCGAGCAAGAAAAAGGTAAATTTGGTCTCCCCAAGGCAATACCAGAACCAGAACGTCGTCATAATCACATAAAGTTAATTAGCAGGGGTCACCCCTTACGAAGTATTGCCCTTGACTGTATAAAAAATAGTCCTAAAGCTCGACCTTCAGCATTGGATATTTCTACAGAGCTAGAGAAGATAAAGAACACATCATCATATGAAGAAAGCAGGCTTGCTTGTCAGATTAAAGTATGTAAACTAGTTACTTACAATTTTAGTAACCCAAATTTCTTTAAAAAACGTTTTAGTTAACTAAAAAGTGCCCTTTCATTTTATTGCAGTAGATCTGTAATTTAACTATCACTAACATTATTAATACAATAAGATGTGTATTACGTTTAAGTATGCTTTCTATCACAACTTGTTATCCATCCTTCTCACCAACCTTGAGAGAGATCTATATCTTATCTATTTATCCATTAGTCTTCGTTCATTTCTGTTTATCCATCTTCATCTACTTATAGTGTGTATTGTCTATTCATCTATTCAGTATATTTATGTCTCATTTGATCTGCCTATCCATTCCTTCATAGGATGGTGAAGCAGAGAGGATTAGAGAGCAGATTTCCACATTGCAACACGATATTGAGACAACTAGAGGAGAGCTAGTGATGGCTGTAAGTACAGTAACTGAGATTAATATATCTTTGGCTTATGTGTGTAATGAAGTCTCTATAACTAGGATTATAATAAATCAGAAACAAGTAGACATTTGTATTTTATTGCCGAGCACCTTAGTGCGAGGCAACTAATCTGGGAGTGTAGTGAAATCTCAACCTTAGTTTGTATATATATATATATATGTATGTGGTTCTGTCACGCTTAGGAATGCAATAATTAAACGTACGACCACGTTGGATGTTGGTTCGTAGACCGCGTGTACTGTTGATGGCATACTGCTCTAATGTAGAGACGAGTGAGGAACCTACAAGTGAGGGAGTTACAGCACTCCTTCGACGCCTAGCTACACTGAAAAAAAAGAAGCAAAGTGTGGGAGCTAAAGAAGAGGCCAAGACAGAGGAGAAATTAAGAGGTAGAGAACAGAAACAGCGAGATCTAGATGAGAGAGAACGACAGGCAAGACAATCCCGTGTATGTTAGCATCATCGCAAGGATCACAAGATGACAAATCACTAAATTCTCTCTTCTTTCCTGCCATTATAAGTGTCAAAGTCAAATAATTATACCATTGTGTGACTAAAACCACACCTTTCTGGATATTAATCGACTATAGTGTAGTGCAAGCGAGGCAGTCTGCGCATACGTATTCCTAGTACTAATATATATCCTGTCTGCACTAATATGGGTTCGATCACTGTATTAATCACACTGTACTGTATATATGAAATGAATCAGTTTGGCTTGGGTAATTGTATGTAAGGCTGCTTGTTGTTATATAGCAATGAGCTCAGTTTCAACTGCTGAAACTTCTATGGCTTTTTATTCAGTGGTAAGACTATACAATCAGTCAGTGTACATTACAAACTAATAAGCTACAAAAAAAAAAATGACAGAAATCCATTTTCAGTTGTATAATTAGTTATCATTCTTACCAGTACCATTTCAAGTTTTTTTAAGATGAATGATCAACCACAGTATATATATATCACATGACATTGAGCCAATTACATTTTCATATACTAGTCACCTAATCACATTTTAAACACATAATCCACACTTAAGAATTCATTAAACGTTTTAATATACACCTACCTGGGAAAATGTGATTGAGTATTAGAAATGTCACATACTTTGCAGAGCATTCAGTGTTATGATATGGAACTCAGGCAAAGGTCTCGATTTTATAATGCATTCATGCATTATCTAATCTCGACCTTTATTGCTCATGCCACATAAACTGTACATGTATAATTTTTTTATTACGTATTTACTGAACAGCATCATCTATTACATGTACATGTATTTACTGAGCAGCATCATCTATTACATGTACATGTATAATACTTTCACTGAACAGTAAATATTAATGTAATACAACTTTTATTTTGCACTCTATAGTACACTGGTCTATTATAACTGTTGTATTAATTACATTTACTATACATGTACATGTACTTTTTGTCTTTTTGTGGTCAGTTAAAGTATTATATTACATATGATAATGATAATGCATTATAATACACTAGTGTAATATTTAATACAGACATCTTGTGTTCATATATCACTTTATATTTCAAATTAGCAATCTGAGATAAATAGACTAACTAGAGATTTGACATCTGAGCAAAGAGAAGCACAACAGCTGAGGGATCGATTTTTGTCTCCTTCTCATAGTCATATGGGAGCAACACCAATCACCACAACACAGGTAAGAATAGGTAGTTCTGTATACAGATCCTCATATCCATAGTTACCATTAGCAACCATTCGTTACCATTGTTACCACTAGTAACCATTAGTTACCATTTGTTACCATTAGTAACCATTAGTTACAATTAGTTACAATTCGTTACCATTAGTAACCATTAGTTACCATTTGTTACCATTAGTAACCATTAGTTACCATTCATTACTATTAGTAACCATTAGTTACCATTCGTTACCATTAGTAACCATTAGTTACCATTTGTTACCATTAGTTACCATTTGTTACCATTAGTAACCATTGGTAACCATTAGTTACCATTAGTAACCATTAGTTACCATTCGTTACCCTAAGTAGGCATTGCTTACCTTTAGTTGCCTATCAAAAATGTTGTTGACTTGATATAGTATTCTGTCACTCACATACATGGACATGTATAGCAAAGTGCCCTTGTTAAATGAATTGTAGTACATGGACATGTATAGCAAAGTGACCTTAATAAATGGTGAAGTGTAGTCACCTGATCAAAAAGAGAGCAAGGGGGAGACTTAAATTTAATTACATTCATATATGGAAATTTCTGTTCTGAGAACATATTGTCCACAACCTGATAAAGCATTATGTGTGTATAGTATACTATATACTGAACTACCTTATATGGTCACTAGTTACTTTTGTTGTAGATCTATACAAACTGGATCATTTCAGAATAATTATTTTTTTAAATAAAGTGTGTCATCATTGTGTGCATGTGTGCTTGGATGTATGGATTATTTTATGTATATCAGGGTTTAATCCAGGGGGGGGGGTGCAGGGGGGCAAATGCCCCCTCAAGGATTCCAGTCGCCCCACTCCCCCAAGCATATGACACCATTACCAAACATATCATTAAATTCTCATTACATTCTGTTATATCATATAGTACTACGTAATAGGGTTGCCTCTCCTGCCCATGCCAAACGTGCCCCCCCCCCCCCCAAGTTCCATTAATTTTCCCCCTCAAGGACATATGTCTAGATTAAACCCTGTACATATATTATTTATATATATATATATATATATAATATATATTACATAGTCACATCTATAATAAATCAACAATATATAATTACATCTAATAGTCAATAGTGTGGAACTATGATATTATCTCCCTCCCTCCATTTCTCTCTCTCTCTCTCTCTCTCTCTCTCTCTCTCTCTATGTATGTATGTACCTATCTATCTATCTATCTATCTATCTATCTATCTATCTATCTATCTAGGAATCACCTTCTGGTAGCAAAGGTCAATCAAAATCAAAGATATTCCATAAACTCAAGAGAAAGAAGAAAACTAAAAGTAGCAATGAAAAACAAGAGATTGAAGTTGATGAAGAAATTCATGACAACTCTTCTGAAGATTTATCAACAAGTGAAGGATTTGCTGTCATTACTCCGAATAGTTTAAGCGAAGCTCAGAGAGAACATAGTCGAAAAAATTTGAAGGAGAGTCGATTCTTGTGGACAAGTCATCGATGTTTGTTAGAAGGACTACAGGGAGTCACACTTCGTGCTTACACCATCAGCTCAAGGCTCTATCTCTGTGGAGGAGCTACAGCAACCAGTCAGCCTAATACACAGGTGTTTTATTGCCCTACAAAGAACATTACTCGCTGGACTAAGACTTCTATAGATGCACCTCAGTATTATTATGCTTCAGCGATAGTTAACAGGGAACTTGTCCTTATCGGAGGGGTTAATTCTGTTGATCATGTTACTACAAGAAAGCTTTCAACATACGATTCCAGGGAGAAAACATGGGTAGAGATACTCCCTCCTCTACCCACAGCAAGATCTTCTGCTTCGGCTGTATCTTGGGGTGATTATTTGTTTGTTGTTGGTGGGATTAATGTATCAGGTAACTTCACTGACGCTGTTGAAATTCTTCATCTTCCTTCACAGCAATGGAGTACAGCAATGCCGTTACCACGCCCACTAGCTGGTGCTTCAGTGGTAATTTATCGAAGTCGTCTCTACATATTGGGTGGAGCAACAAAAGACGGTTTGCAAAAAACTCTCTATTCTGTAGGTATAGATAGATTATTGTCATCAATTAGCCGGATTAATCGACTTACATCCAGTTCAATGGATGTATGGTCACATCATCAAGACTCTCCCTACACATTGATGTCTTTATGCCTCTTTAATGGGTACATGCTTGCCTTTGGGGGCAATGAGAGGACTGCCTCTCTCTCTCAGCCAGCAGAATGGGTATGGGCCTACTTTCCTGATGATGAATTCAATAACTGGACTCTTGTACAAAGGATGCATACCCCACGTAAATTATGTTGTGTCACTCCTCTATCGTCTTCAGGAATCGTTGTTATTGGAGGTAATCCATATTTCAGTGTACTGGATGTAGCTGATATCACCACACCTTCTCCAAGATGATCTGAACTTTGCACATATTGATCACATGATTTGTCATGTGATCTCGTAAAATACATGTATTTTTTGTATGTTTGTTTAATTATGTTTTGTTTGTAAATAATTATATTGCACTCACAATTAAATATGGATCACATGATTTGTCATGTGATCTCTTATTTATATAAAATACATATTTTTGTACATGATTTTTATAATAGTAATATTTATGTAATGATTATGGCTCACATGATTATCACATGTTCATTATGTATATTTTGTACATGTTAATATACTATTTTTATTTGCAAGTCATTCTCAAATAATCATGTCACATGATTTGTCATGTGATGGCTGTTTAGTTGTGCATTAAGTTTAATTTATACATACAAATTGTTAAAATGAAATTTTTAAATTGAGTATTTTGTTGTTGAATATAAATTTATATCACATAAAATTTAGATACACAAAACACAGTGGACAAAAGCGAGAAATAATAGTAATAAATAAAATTTGGTATAAAAAAATTAGGAGTTATGAAAATTAATACATAAAAATAATTATGACAATATTTGTGTGAATATGTATAGATTTGTCAGTATGTATATCATCGTCTTGTCGCTAATATTAGTGTAATTTCTTCTTCGGCATCTTTAACATATTGTCGTACTCTGAAGATCAGAAATGAGTCAATTATATTTTTAAAATGAATAATTAAAACATCAAAATTGATTCATTTATAAATATGAAAATGGGTGTGTCTAATTAATGGGAATTCTAAATAGTTGTGTCTTTAATTAATTGGTCATCCTTTATTACTCTAATTAAATGTTAACAGTAGTTTGAACTAGCCAGCTTTTTTGTGTAACCATTCGCTACTATAAATAGAAAGTTTAGAAACCATACTAGTAAATATAAAAACCCAACCCTAAGGTAAGTCAGGGGATTTCCAGACAAGGAATCCATGGATGTGTTGCAAGACAAGTGATCCTCGTCTGTAACATGATGAGAGTTGCTGCAGACACTTGTCACAGAAAAGAAAGGACGCGAGTAGGTGTCCTAAGGTGAGCTTAGCAAGAACGAAAAGCTCACGACGAATAAAAGGGTAAAAGGTTCTGATTTTCAGTACGAATACAAACTGTGAAAGCTTGAGGACTAAAATATGCAAGCAACAGAATTGCTCTGCACTTAAGCTCTTCTGCTCCAGAAGCAGTAGCAGTTGAAGTGTCCAGAAACCACACCCATCCAGAAACCACCCAATTCACCTTACTGTGTCTAGGATTGTAATGATAATGTAATGCTATGAATGTTCACAGGGAGAATTAATATCATTTTGTACAAGTACATAAATATCATAACAATAATCTAATGCAATATAATTACATTGCTCAGTTCTACATGTTTTTAACAAGTATTTATACGTACTTTTCATATTGACTTCCGTCCATGAGGAAGTCATCAATAGCTAGTATCTGATCACCAACAGATATATCTGAGGTCTGGGAATGAGAATGGAACAAATAGAATAGGAGTGAGGATGAAGAATGGGATAGGAGTGACGATTTTTAATGGAATAGGAATGAGGATAACAAGTATGAATTTGCTGTGATATAGCACAGGAGTGAGGATGATGAATGGATAGGAGTGAGGATGAGGATTTTTAATAACCTGTGATACAGTACTTTGTGGATGTATAGATTGAATGAATAAACCAAGTATACCTGTGACTGGATCCTGGAGTTAAATAGATGAGTAAATAAATTATATACAGAAAATAGATAGATAGATAGATAGATAGATAGATAGATAGATAGATAGATAGTTAGGCAGATAGATAGATATATAGATAAATAGATAGTTAGATAGATAAACAGACAGACAGACAGATAGATAGATAGATAGATAGATAGATAGATAGATAGGCAGATAGATAGATATATAGATAAATAGATAGTTAGATAGACAAACAGACAGACAGATAGATAGATAGATAGATAGATAGATAGTTAGGCAGATAGATAGATAGATAGATAAATAGATAGTTAGATAGACAAACAGACAGACAGATAGATAGATAGATAGATAGATACATAGATAGATAGATAGATAGATACTACTCACTTTCTTTTCTTCAGTAGTAAATCCAAATCCATTGTTACCACGTTGTAAACAGATCATACGAGAACCAGCCATTAAGTTACCAAGAGGAGTTGTACACTCGTCCTGGTCTCCTTTGCTGCTATGATTTCTAGCAGTAATTAATAGAGTCTCTGGAGCATGGAACTTTGGCTCCATTATTGATTTAACACGACCTCTAAGCTCCGATGATGATCTGGTTTTCATGTTCTGTCTCTTGACATGTTTCTTCGAATCTTTTTTTGAATGTGAAAGTCTAAAAATAATATACAAGATAAATAATAATATGATATAAGTG
The DNA here is from genome assembly GCA_947044365.1 of Petrosia ficiformis. Lineage (NCBI taxonomy): Eukaryota > Metazoa > Porifera > Demospongiae > Haplosclerida > Petrosiidae > Petrosia > Petrosia ficiformis. The sequence continues at coordinate 6,122,690 of OX345643.1, forward strand.
GTTGATATGGACTTAACTAACTAATGTCATAAGGTTAATACATGATTATACATATATGTACTATAGTGTATAGTTTAATGTCATAAGGTTAATACATGATTATACTGTAACTTAATAATTTATATGTAATATAGTGTATAGTTTAATGTCATAAGGTTAATACATGATTATACTGTAACTTATATGTAATATAGTGTATAGTTTAATGTCATAAGGTTAATACATGATTATACTGTATATTATATGTAATACAGTGTATAGTTTAATGTCATAAGGTTAATACATGATTATACTATAACTAAGAACGGAAATGATAATTATGACAGGTAAAAAGTTTGTTGGTCATTTCAAACTAAAGTTATGAACATTTTTCTGAGGTCATGGTGAACATGAACGACCATTACAAACCTGACTGTCCTCTTCTCTTCTGGTGATATAATTTCTGATATATTTAATAATGGTTTCTTCTTAGGACTGGTTGGACTAGGAGGATAGGTATTGGTTGATGAATATATTAATGTGGGTACTATAGGTAAGGAACAATCTTCTGTAACTCTTACTATATCAACACTAATGGATGAAAAGATATATACTTATAATTATATATACATACATACATACATGATACATACATACATACATACATACATGATACATGCATACATACATACATACATACATTACATACATACATACATACATACATACATATATACACACACATACAAACATACATACATACATACATACATATATACATACATTACATACATACATACATACATACATACATACATACATACATATATACACACACATACACACATACATATGTACATACTTTTCTATTAGTTGCAAATCCAGGAATATAGTGGGAACATATTTAGAGAGGAGAAATTAATTATTATTGTATGATGATTTGATAACAGAATTATAATACTCACTCTTTTTGTTTTTGAGTTCTTTTCGTAATGATTCCACAAATTTATTAAGCATGTGATTGTCACATGACTGACTGTCAAGATCTAGTAGGTATCCTCCAATAGGAAGCTCAAAATCTGGATGAGACTCAAATGACTCACGAAGAAACCCTGAAAAAAACAACAACCAAAAATGTCGTAAAATTTTGAAAACCATCATACACTCATTCCCATTCTTCATGTCTGGGAATGAGACTATACTTATAAATACCTTCATTTAGTGGATCTCTGGCATCACTAGGTGTAGGGGTCCATTGAATTGGAACCTCCTCTATGTGTTCGGGTAATAGATAATGACTTAGTATAAAGTGTAATTGTGCTGGATATAGTGAAGGGAACTCAGTACGTAAATCTGTCCAAGTCATCTGGGGAAACAAATTATGTATGTGTTATGTATGTATGTATGTGTGTATGTATGTATGTATGTATGTATATATGTATGTATGTATGTATGTATGTATGTGTGTATGTATGTATGTGTGTATGTATGTATGTGTGTATGTATGTATGTATGTATGTATATATGTATGTATGTATGTATGTATGTATGTACATGTACATATGTAAGTACACATAAGTATGTATGTATAATTGTATGTATGTATGTACATATATATGTATGTATGTATTTAAGTACATAATGTAATATATAGTTATACCTTCATCAGCTCATCAGGAGGTATGGAAATGAGGTCAATAGCAGAAGAGAAAACAGTAAAGAATTGGAGAGCTCCGTCCCTAAATCCAACCCTACCAGCCCATCCTTCAAGAAGATCAAGATTACCTCGTAACTAAACAGAGAGACAGTTATTAAGATGTGCTCTATGTATGTATGAGATTATATAATGTTACATAAAGCATTAGGTGAATACTTCTAATTAATTATTCATGTGGCACTGTTAGTTACTATATACTATACAGTATTATTGATGAGTGATGATGTCAATTCACATGTCTACATTTGCACACAAGAGCATTCATACTGGTAGCCATGTTAACTAATTCAGTCATTCATTTCAAACTCTGACCTTTGATCCTGTAGAGTATTGATATAGTCCAAGTTGAGGACCTTGGTCTATAAAATCGTTGAACATCGCTCCATTCAGGAAGAAGAATACATTTGCAAAAAACTGAGCAACCATCTGAAAATGTAGATATATAATAAACACACACGCACACACACATATATGTACACACACACACAAATACACACACAGACACACAGACGACACACAGTCACACAGACACACATACATACCTCTGTATGTACATGTAATTCTAACATCAAATCGAGAACTTCTTTAAGTAATTCTACAACATTGTTGACACAACTTTCTTGCACTTCCTCTAATAGTCCTTCCTCCAACATATTTTGTAAATTAAGATAAAGAATCTACAAACACAAAATTAGTTATTATTATTATTATTATTATTATTATTTACAATAATATTATAATACCTGTGTATATACACATATACACATATATATACATATACATATATACGTACATACATACATATGTATGTACATGTATCATACATACATACATACATAATACATACATAATTACATACGTATATACAAAGTTACATACATACATACATACATACATACATACATACATACATACATACATACATACATACATACATACATACATACATACATACATACATACATACATACATACATGCGTTATACCTTGCTGATGGGATAGAATGCCTGTTGGAACAAATGTTGTATCATATTTTCTAGAAGAGTCAGAGCGTTCTCTTCCTTCTCTTCCTCCTCCTTCTCTCCATGTATCATCACCACTAAATCAAGATTATCCTGTGATAACAGGAAGTTGTAAAGTTCTAATGAATTGGCCATCCAGAATAGGATGTTATGTAGGTTGGAGTGCAACTGATCATCCAAGATAGATTGTGTGTTTGATCTGTGAGAAAAATATTTAAAATGTACTTCCTCTGTCTGACCATCTGTATGTATGTACAGTGTATGTCTGTATGTATGTATGTATGTATGTATGCATGCATGTATGTATGTATGTATGTATGTATGTATGTAAGTATGTATGTATGTATGTATGTATGTATGTATGTATGTATGTATGTATGTATGTATGTATGTATGTATGTATGTATGTATTTATGTATGTATGTTGTATGTATGTATGTATGTATGCATGCATGTATGTATATATGTATGTATGTATGTAAGTATGTATGTATGTATGTATGTATGTATGTATGTATGTATGTATGTATGTATGTATGTATGTATTTATGTATGTATGTATGTATTTATGTATGTATGTATGTATATCAATCTATCCATCCATCCATCCATCTATCTATCACAGATTCAACTTTTATCTATCGTTAGTGTTACCGCAATTAGAATATTTATGCATCACTACTTACTTTGAAACTTGTGGTTGCCATGACATCATTTGATTCGTTGTTTCCTGTGGGTGAATGGTTCACAAAGTAATGCAGTGTTGTGTCTGAGCGGTATTTCATATGTAGGTGTGTACAAACATATTTGTGTAGGTATATGTATGTATGAATGTATGGAATTTGTATACAATGGTATTTTATAACTAAAGAATGTTCATATTCACGATGACCTCAAAATTAGGATGTGATGACTTCATATGTAATATAGTGTATAGTTTAATGTCATTAATTTAATACATGATTATACTGTAACTTAATAGTAACGTGTGAATTTCATGTGATAGCATAGTATTAACTACTAATGTGTAATACTGTGTAGTACATTCAAAGTACAGTGTACTTCACTCACAAAGTATACTGTAGTCAATGGAAGTACAGTGATAGTATGTAAACTGCTCACTTAAATAACCCAGAGTAATAGTTAACTAACCCAAATTGAATATCAGGTACTGTAGCTCAGTTAAATAACCCAGAGTAATAGTTAACTAACCCAAATTGAATATCAGGTACTGTAGCTCAGTTAAATAACCCAGAGTAATAGTTAACTAATCCAAATTGAATATCAGGTACTGTAGCTCAGTTAAATAACCCAGAGTAATAGTTAACTAACCCAAATTGAATATCAGGTACTGTAGCTCAGTTAAATAACCCAGAGTAATAGTTAACTAACCCAAATTGAATATCAGGTACTGTAGCTCAGTTAAATAACCCAGAGTAATAGTTAACTAACCCAAATTGAATATCAGGTACTGTAGCTCAGTTAAATAACCCAGAGTAATAGTTAACTAACCCAAATTGAATATCAGGTACTGTAGCTCAGTTAAATAACCCAGAGTAATAGTTAACTAACCCAAATTGAATATCAGGTACTGTAGCTCAGTTAAATAACCCAGAGTAATAGTTAACTAACCCAAATTGAATATCAGGTACTGTAGCTCAGTTAAATAACCCAGAGTAATAGTTAACTAACCCAAATTGTTTCCTGAATGCATTCAATAGCTTTACAGATCAGTCTGCTGGACACACTGGGTCCACTAGAGCCTCTAATGCTATACTCCATACACATGCAAAGAACGTAAGCTGGAGCTAATGTGAACACTGTCTCCATAGGATTGATTTTATTAATCAGCAGATCAAGGAGGGTATCCTCTTCTGAAATATTGTATGAGAACATTAGTTTACGATCTGCTGGAAACGCTCCGAGTTTGTTTGAATGTTTGTGAAGATGTTTAGTAAAAGAGGATGATAGATGTGTAGAGCTTGATGGCGCATGAGAATGGAGTTTGTGAATAATTTTACTATCCGATTTACTTCTTCTCCGATGAGGTTGATGAAGATGTTCGCCACCTGACTCTTCCTCTACTACATCAACTTCTTCTAAAGTGGGGAGTGAACAAATGTCTGTTCGTTCTTCTCGAGGTGATATATAAACAATTTTCGCGGGACTCGATGGCGCTTGGATGTCTTCGAAATTAGCTGTGTCGATATGTATGACCTCCATTGATTCTGGGAGACTTGGAGATAGCCTTTCTTCTGATATATGCAGCTGTTGAACACGAGAATTTGAAGGAGAACTTTGGTTGATGACCACTGAAGACAAAGGAGCTTTGTCTTCAGTGGTGATAGTAGTAGACATTGGTTGCCATCGATACGGCCAAGATGTGTTTTGTTTCTTTACTGTGGATCTCTGCATTGAATGATTTTGAAACATAAATAAGTGAGTGTGTCCTATTTGAATGAGATCACCATGCAGAAGTTCACTTGTATATGTGATAATCTGACTATTAATGGAAATTGGAACTGCAGTGCTTTGAGGCTCAAGGAGGTACTTTGATGAGAAATCTTTAACATGTTCCCTTTTGACTGTGCACAAAACTGTGTCATTCTCAGCCTCAGGGACATGCAGCTCAACCTGGTTCTCATTTTGGATGGAATCAGAACCAGGTGTGCTTTTATCGCTAATGGACTCCATAGACTCATTCCTGAATTGGTGGGAAGGACCAGTTCTGATGATAAGTTTTTCGTACGAAAGATGATAAAGCAAAGATTCTTTCTCTGATGGAACTAACTGTAGATTAAGAAGGAAGGCACCACTAGTAACAGCTGGAAATAAAGAGCTAACCGAAGAATATGATTGGTCAGAAATCAACACAGATTTGGAAGACATTCGATCTCTGTGTATCTCAACTCCACTATCTGGAGAAGAGCAATCAATTAAAGAACGATCCAATAAAGCACTGTATGTTTTCTTTTCTTTTCTTTCTTTCTCATCCGTGGCTTCGGTTTCCTTGGTAACAGCAACAAACTCAATAGTATCTTCGCCATTTTTAGAAACGTTTGTTTTTCGATCTCTTATATTATGAGATGTAACACCAAACACTGGCGTAGTGGGTACCATTTCTTTTGATAAATTATCATTGTAATCATTGCCCCTCACATCGTCATTCACTTTTGCTCGTAATTCAAAGCGTCGAGTATAACCAGATGGAGTCGCATGAAAGAACTGTACTTCGTAAGGTTTTTCAGTAATGTCTAATTCTCTTGTGTAGCATACACAAAACTCTTCAAAAGCTGGAATGGGTCTTTGCTTAGGGAACAATGTATTATCTTGTGAACCTTCAGGAGTGATCAATCCACCAAAGCTTCTTTCTAAGTTCGAATCGATCGAGCCGTCAATAGCTTCCCACCTTCCAACTACTTCAAACAAAGAAAACTCATCCGGGTTGACAAACTTCATTCCGTATCTTTCAAGTGCTTGTTTTATGACTTCCTTCGTTGATGAGCTCTCTGATACAAGAACACTCTTGTATAGTTGAGTATTTCTCGCATGTGAATAGTATATATGAAATACTGTTGGCATTGAAAATTGTTTTTCGGTCATGTTTGGTGAAACCAGTGAAGACTTTCCTGGATCGGGAATCTCTGTCGAACCTCCTTCTGGATATATAGATGTAGGTCGATACTTTCTTTTAGATTTCAACGAACGTGCTACTCCTTCTACGAAGTTACCAACTTTTGATTTATGGCCTTTAGCTTTACGACCCATTTCAGGTGTCAGCTGGTGCGATGAGGTACCGGGTGGAGTTATTGGAGAGCCTGGAACTAGCAGATTTGGTTCTGAATGGAGTTTTTGTAACATTAGCTTCTGTGTTTGCGAGCGAGATTTGAAAAAGGATTTGCTTTTTGATGAAGGGTGTGTGTTTGATTGGTATGAAGTATTACCGTAGTTGTATGGGCATTCATAATCATCCATTGTCAGTTGTGGTGAATGGTCCATCACATGAGGGGACTCACTGCCATCAGATGAGACATGCCCAAGACTTGACATCGAACTTGTGGCGAGAGAAAGTGAAGACAGCTTTGATCCGCTGTGTTTTCGAGGCGATGAAGAGTTTAAGAATAGAGAGAGGGATGTTTTTAGAGTGAACACTGGAGGTGAGCGACCTTTTGTAGAACAATCTAGAGCTATCTCCAAAGGCTTCTCTGTCAAGTCCAATTCGCGTTCAGCTAAAAAATTAATAAAAGCCATATATAAATAGAATGTTAATGATAGAAACCTTATATACTTTCTTTTTTCTACAAGTGTTTTTACCAAATGTGGCTAACAAGGAAGCTGGAATAGCAAATATTAATTGACCAGCTCCCTGGAACCAACAGCTTTACATCCCTCTAAAAGATGTGGTGACAAACGAACCAACAGCTTTACATCCCACTAAAGGATGTGGTGACAAACACCTCCTCATTTGGAGGGTAGAGCTGAGTATACTCATGGGTGAAAAAAGCCTGCACCTAGTGGGGCTCGAACCTGCAACCTTTCGATTGCAGGCCAGCACTTTAACCAGCAGGCCACTAGTACACCTACAATGTACTA
>OX345643.1:6132500-6155000 GCA_947044365.1 Petrosia ficiformis
ATGTATGTATATATGTATGTATGTATGTATGTATGTATGTATGTATGTATGTATGTATGTATGTATGTATGTATGTATGTATGTATGTATGTATGTATGTATATATGTATGTATGTAACAGATTTGTTATGATATTATTTTATGTGTTATAAGTATTCATTGAACATCAAAGATGCTGTCCAGCCATATAGACTTCTAGATGTACTAGAGCTAATTTCTTAAATATGTATGACATGTGTGTATGTAACTAAATATTTACATATGTACATGCATGTATGTACATATGAATGTACCTATATATGTATTTATTATGTATGTATGTATTATAATTATATGTATGTATGTATGTATGTATGTATGCATGTATGTATGTATGTATGTATGTATGTATGTATGTATGTATGTATGTATGTATGTAAGTATGTATGTATGTATGTATGTATGTATGTATGTATGTATGTATGTATGTATGTATGTATGTATGTATGTATGTATGTATGTATGTTAGTTTGAAGCCAGTGAAGTTATTCTAATGTTGTCAAACATGTAATATCATGGTATTTTTACTGTTAACACGTAATAATCATTTTATAACAATACATAAATACCAGAAATAATTAATATATTATCAAATGATGAGAACTATTATTTATATTTAGACTTTCAACAGAATATTTTGACTAATTCTAATGAATATTAAAATTATTAATAATAATTTACATTTTCTACCTGTGAAAACACCATTTATTATTTTTGGTTGTCAAAGGTTACCATAGTGACCAAATAGTGTCTTAAAGGTGTTTAGTTGATACAATTATCCCCTCCCTCTGATACAAGGTCTACATTGTAATATTAATTTATGGCAAAACCACTGATAATGTTGATTATCATCACCTAAAGATATGCCAAATTTATATTGTCTGAAATAGATAACAACACACACACCTTGAATTAATTAATTAATATATAATTTCTATACCCATGTACGTACGTACGTACGTATGCATGTATGTATGTATGTATGTATGTGTGAATGTATGTATGTATGTATGTATGTATGTATGTATGTATGTATGTATGTATGTATGTATGTATGTATGTATGTATGTATGTGTGAATGTATGTATGTATGTATATATGTGTGTATGTATGTATGTATGTATGTATGTATGTAAACTATATCAATATAGATCGACTTTCAGTTTTGTCTGTGGTAAAACATGCTGTGTTCAGTGTTATTTGATAAACTACTATTAAAAATATTCGTTTTTAATGATCCTAATAACTTTATTCATGAGTATACACTTACTACACATTAACAAAATGTCAGCATTATTATTGAAAGCTGATACAAACACATAACACATACATACATACGTACATACATACATACATACATACATACATACATACATACATACATACATACATACATACATACATACATACATACATACATACATACATACATACATACATACATACATACATACATACATACATACACATACACATACATACATACATACATATAAGTATATATATATATATACACACACACAAATATTGCCTTGTATGTATTGCATGTAACATGTCATGACAAATATGTTAAAACCACGCAATGGTTGGTTACCATTTTATTCCATAATTGTAACCAATGTATTACCACAACTACATAATTATAACTGTTTATAAACCCTTAATAATTTGTATACACCACTCTTGTTCATAGACATAATTGCATTAAGTATTGCAGACATGCTACATTAAGTTTTTATAATGTGACAATGCAAGTAACTGACTGCATCTTTATACAAAAAATAAAGGGCCTATATTTGTTTTAGTCAACTATAATCGCCCTCACCACAGAGTGTAGGCGGTATGGTAATCATATTGTGTGTGTTAAGAACTGTTAACTCTGTTCTCAATATTTGTAGAAAACTATGAATATTGGCAGCTCAAATTCTAAATCATCTTTTAGAATTAATAATCAATACTAAACATCATGATACCACATTTTAATATCATTAACAATACTGGGTTTGGGGAAGCATTGTTTCTTCCCTATAATTGTTAGACTGTCCAAATATTAGATACAAAATGTCTTTTAAAATACTACCTAATTGTTAAAAAGTTGCTACTGAGTACGGTGGCCATTTGTAAAATTGCGATATCAATATGCTAAATTTTAATGAATAAGCTTAACTGAGTTCACATATGATGCAAAGCCTTGCATTGCATCTGTTGCAATGTGATACAATTCTGAAAATTGATTGGTCAAATGCAATGTAGCTGATGAAAAGAGTTCGCATATGTGAACCAGCCTTTAGGCTGAAAGAGGAAAGTGAAAAAAATTGGTATTAGTCACTGGGAATCAAACCCAGCGCCACTGACTTCAGCCACCAGTGCTCTCGCCACTGAGCTACAACAACCAGACAACCAACAACGCTTCACAATCCTATATATATATGGTATTGAATGCTTCAGATGCATACCAGGCAGCCACTATGAATGTGTTGTCAGAACCCCATTAGGAGTCGAGTGGAAACATTACTTCATCAAGTGATTTGTAACAAAACTAATGCTTTGAAAATCTCACCTCACATTGAAAATAAACACAAAATTTTATGAATAAGGCTGAAAGAGGAAAGTGACTAACAGCATTTCTTCACTTTTCTTTTTCATTAGAATTTAGCATTTATTTTCAAAGCATTATCAAATTATAATTATAATTAAATTAAATATTGAACAGCTCTATATGGGGAGTTCCCACAATATTTCATATTTTTAGTTTATTAAATAGTTTTGTCTACTGTGCTTTATCGTAACCATGGTAATTAATAGGAATACAAGTGGATTCTAAAATAATAAACATGCTTTGACTACATTCATTTTTCATTCCAAATGCTAAATACAATACAACACTGAGAAATCATTCCCATCATTCCAAACTGTAGTGAGAAACACAAAATTTCCAATTTGGTAGTCATTAACAACTGTTTTACAACAAATTAAAATACATTAAACTTTTCATATGCTGTGGGAAATTCTCGGAATGTGTTATATTCAAATGAGGAGTTTAGCTACACTCATTTTGTTTTAGCAACATATTTTTAGTAGATTATGAGCTGTAAACAATTCCTGTACGCTGTTCATAAAGTGATATTTATTAACGGGATTTTATATTGAGAGGGTGGGGTAATCTGGGATCATGAGCTGTAAACAATTCCTGTACTCTGTTCATAAAGTTATCTATAATTTAAAACTCGTAGACAGGGTCTGATACTGAAGAGGGGTGGGATTATGCCCTCCACAGTGGTGTGGAAACAGCCAGTCATACAGGACATTGTCCGATAAATCTAGTGAATGTCCAGATATGGGAGCAAGACCAGAGTGGTGAAAATAGGTCAAAATGTCTGGCAGTTGACTCATTGTTACCACACCCCTGCCCCTAGAATCATGAGAATTTAGCATCTCATTCTAGATTGCTCTAGTATATTACCCATACAGAATAATAAAAAAAAAGAGTTCAATTGTAAAGATGTAATAATGGAGTGGCAAATTGTATGAATAGCTTTTTGTTGTCCCATAACTAAAAATCCTATACTACTTTTAGCTGTTAAATGACCTTCCTACAGAGTCTAAGATAATTGTAACTAACAAATATCCTGTGGAATGTATTCCTTGTACTCACTGTTATTACAAGTCTACAATTCTTTAATATGTGTGGGAGAATATGACATGTATACTTGATACACATGACATTAGATTAACTGACTAACGTATTGCATTCCAGCAATACCACTGGCACAACCCAAATAATGTATACATACACATACATGCATGTTATATCCATGTATGTACTTATATATGATGCATGTATGCATTGCATACTACATACCTGTATATATATATATATATATATATATATATATATATACATAGACATACATACATACATACATACATACATACATACATACATACATACATACATACAAACATACATACATACATACATACATATATACATACATACATACATATATACATACATACAAACATACATACATACATAAATACATACATATATACATACATACATACATACATATATACATACATACATACATACATACATACATACATACATACATACATACATACATATATACATATATACATACATACATACATACATACATACATACATACATACATATATACATATATACATACATACATACATACATACATACATACATACATACATACATACATACATACATGCATGCATACATACATACATACGTGCATATGTACAACATACATATAATTATACATATATGTGTAATTACACCTGTAGTCCATAAAATGTGACAACAAATCTTATATATACAAACACATGCAATACATAATCTATTAACATAAAGAGGATGGTATAGCAGGTCAACTAAACACTATAACAACAATCACAATTATTATGAATCACTGACTGAGCAGGTCCATATTTGTACTTGCTAGCTACCTTTCATTAAAGCAAGATAGCCTGTGATACATATCAATATGTGCAATTCCAACTAATTATAAAGATGACAAATTAGGTGGCAAACAATTACAATTATAATTAGCAGATATTTTGTGTACAGCAGTTCAAATAATCAATATTGTAAGGTTGATTCAATTCCTCAAGAAATAACTTTTTATTATAGCAATTTTCATTAGCAATACAAATACATCACATGTTCTGTACATTTGTGTACATTTCTGAGGGGAATTATACACAAGCAGATTACTCCAGTGAAATAATCGCACAAAAGAGTACATTACGTAAATCATACTGATCTATGATTGAATGTGAACTAAAGTATTCCAAATATATTTAATAATACATTTGCAATGATAAAGATTTTAAAACTCCAGGCATTAAGCTCACCTCATTTGCAAGATGTAAATGAAATTCTTCATCATTTTTCTTGTTATAGATTGCCAATCTCTCCTTCAGTACATTAGCTGGATCCTTCAGCCCATTAGGCCCTCTTTTCTTGTTAGACTTTTTACCAGCATTAGCCTGCATCTCTTCACGTCTCTTTTTCTCAAACAGTCCTTCTATCTGTCCTCCTGACTGCAAAACTTCGCTGAATAGATCGGATACCTTGGTATCTTCTACGCGAGAAAGTTTGCTCGTTGTTTCGTTTTCTTGGGACATTCTTCGCAAACCCTCGGCTTTTTATAAACTCTATAAATGTTCGATTGCTATATATGTCCAGTACAAAGTGACTACAAACATGAACCACTTTGTGCTCTCATCAGTCTCATGTTGACTTTGAGCTGCATATTTTGTGGGAGGGGCTGGTGAAACGAAACGACTGGTCTGTCACGTGACAATTGTATTGTCTTAGACTCTTTGCAGACCAGCGAGGAGCTGGCCGATGAGACTAAGCTCAACACACATACGTACAGACTACATAATCATGTAAACAAAAAATAACATACATCACAAAAATATTTCTAATTATTTTTTTCAGTTCAGTATTACAGATATGTATGATTATGATTATAATGTTGAGCATCGCAGCTTTCAAAATCTTACAATAACAACGTAAGAGTGTAACCAAGTTGAGAAAATATCAGAATTATGCTAGTTACACTGCATCCTGGATCCTGTATGCAGGGGGCAAATGTCAACATACCAAACATTTTTTTACATCTTGTTTCCTAGCAACAGTGTTAGCCATGGAGGAACACGTGGAAGAAGCTACAGGACAAGTAACTCGAAAACCAGTTTCTAAAACTGGAAGAAAACGTAAGAGAGAGGTGACAGAGACAGAGGAACCACCCGCAATTGTCGCAAAAATTGATAAAAGTCCATTGAATAAAAAAGTAACTTAAACATCACCTTTTTATAAACTACACAATATTCTCTCCCCCCCCCCCCCCCCTCCCTTTTTCTCTCTCTTTATAAATAGATTAAAAAATGGAAGAATAAAACTAGAGTGTTGGTATTCTCAGCACGAGGAGTTACATACAGGTAAATAAGAAACTGATTCATAATCTTCTCAATATCATTACATCATCATCATTGTGATCATCATCCTTTACTCCACCTATATCTTCAGAGCACGTCATTTAATGAATGATTTAAAAGCATTATTACCACATTCAAGAACTGGTAAGAATACAAGGATAATTATTAAAATCATATCAAATATAAGTAATTAAGTCATTATATAAAGTGTGTTTACATTCATGATGACCTTGAAATTAGGACGCAATGACTTTATATGTACTGTAGTGTATAGTTTAATGTCATGATTATACTATAACTCAATATTATATGTAATATAGTGTATAGTCTAATGTCATAAGGTTAATACATGATTATACTGTAAGTCAATAATGAAGCTATGGATTGAAATTTGACATACACAAGAATGGGAAGGATAATTATGTGAAAATGTTACAAGTACCCAAAAGGATTAAAGTTGTGGTGTTTTGTAATCTACTTGTATTATTTAGGCATAGCTGGAAATTGTCAAATAATTATTTCATATAGATAATAAATTGGATCGTAAAGAACAACTCTCGGCTGTTGTAGAAGTAAGTATGAATTGATGTTCATAGACAGAATCAGAGCCAGAAGACCTGACATTTTTGAGAGTCAAGACCCCTAACCTTAGATTGCATTCTGTCGTGCTATAGCCACTTTTTAAGTCTTTTTTCTCCCTATTAACTATCCATGTAGCTGCTTTTAATGTATACGTGTACAGTGGAACCTCTTTTCAAAAAAATGGAGGTGTCCTTTATTTATAGGTCATTTCATACAAAATTGTAATTTTGAAACACAGTCAAAGTCTGTTCACATTCATGATGACCTCAAAATTAAGACGTCATGACTTTATATCAATATATATAGTACACATAAAAAAAACAGGAAGGAAAATTATAGTGTAGGTAAAAAGATTGTTGGTCATTCCAAACTAAAGTTATGAACATTTTTCTGAGGTCAAGGTGGATGTGAATGACCTTTGGCATGCTACATGTATATATCAACAACACTGTATGTCACCAATTGCTATTAAATTTTGCAACAAACTTCTATATTGGAATGCTGTAGGTATGTCAATTCAATGCACTACAGAAGATAGGTACAACTTGGAATCTAATTTGAAAACTGGTGTACATGTATATCATTATGTTACATGTCATTTGTGTATTGTATGATGTACGATGTAACACGAGAAAATATTGATTAGTGTTTAATTAACGATATCTATTTCATATTCACGATGTTTGCCATAGTTACAGACCCTTTGAACATATGTATATACTGTCATGAATATATTTAAGTGTGTTTACAAGTTAATATGATAACATCTCTTATTTTGTCAGTTATGTGAAATGAAGAATTGTACTAAATGCATCTTCTTTGAAATGAGAAAGAAGAAAGATATGTATATGTGGTGAGACATAAGTTAATTAGTTGCACAGTTTCATACAGAGGGAAGCATCCTGTGATATCCCGACCCCAGCTTGAGTCCCCCACTTAGATAGGGAACATACCCCAAACTCATAGTTGCTACATAATTGTGTGACATTATTGCCTTCTAGAAATTTATTTACATCTTTCAATTGTTATCAGGAATCCTGACAAGTTCCTCTCCAAAAAGAATTCTGCAAATCCTGAGTTGTTTATACAATATAATTAGTTAAAATAGGGTATATTCTAGTCAAACGTACATTTTAAGTTATGAGGTTTGCTTCTATTAAACTATAACAATTAGCATTAGGGTTCACAGAGACTTTGCTCTACAGTTGGGTGATACTGTATTGATATTATTTACCTGATGTAATAATTATTATTGCATTGAGTAAATATTGCAACTATGCATATGATTATATATCCTTAATGTGAGGTAATAGATACTTCAAATGAGTACAAATAGAACACAAATTGAAATTATAGACTTAGGTTCTATTGTTTCTCCTCCTAACGGGCAGCCTCAACAGTGTTTATGAAAGCAAATTTATGTATTATACTTATAATTATATATTATGTATAATTATTAATAAAATTTTATTGTTTGTTCATTAGGATTGCTCAAGTACCTAATGGACCATCTGCAAAATTCTTAGTAGAGAATGGTAAATAGTTATCAGAAATATACTATGCTACCATGGCAACCATTTGATGTGAATCTAATTGTTAAATCATATCAGGGCCTATAAACTATATCTAGTTGGTGTATATGCCCGTATAGTATACAATCATTTTAGACTTTCATTATAAATTAGCAACAGCAGCTGACATTCTTTATTATATCAAAGTGTTTTGTATCAATGTCATAATATATCATTTTATTGTCTTGTCTGTGTTTATGGACGCCTGATGACATGTATATACACAGAGTTACTGTAAATTTCATTTTTTATAGTACATACAATGGATGAACTGAAATTAACTGGTAACTGTCTCCTTGGTTCTCGTCCCCTTCTCTCTTTTGATCCTGTGAGTTCTCTTTTGAGTAATTAATCGCTGACATACATGTGACATACATTGTGTACATGTATTCCTCACTGACACATACACATGTATTCTATTTTGTGGTCTGTCCCCCTCTCATGCACACTATAGCTTCTGTTAGACAATAACATATGTGGTATCCAGGAAGATCAATCTTTAGGATTCTTAAAACTTTGGTGTGCTTTGTCATGTACACATTCATGGCATTACATCATCATTATATCACACATTTATTCTAGCCAGAGTAGGGTGTGGTTTTATATATTTATATACATGTATACAGGTAGTAGTTCATTTTCTATTTATAGTATCAAGTGGTTACATCAAGAAACTGTATTTTTACATACCAAAACTTCACTAACTTCCAGTACAAAATTGTCAAATCCTGCACATACAAATCTCCATTTTCTTGTAAACACGATAATATTCATTTATTAAATCTTCTCCTCTGTTTCAGTGTTTGGATGAGACTCCTCATAATAAAATACTCAAGGAATTATTCACTCAGACGTTCAGTACACCTTATTATCATCCTAAGAGTAAACCATTTATAGATCATATCTTCCATTTTGGTTTCTTGGATAACCACATTTGGTTCAGGAATTATCAGGTATTTAGATTTTGATTAATTAACTACAAACTGTCCATTAATTGAAGTGCTCAGAACAGAGTGTAAATTTGATGCTTTTTTTGCCAAATTTGGTGACAAAGAAGGTCTCTTGATGACAAGAAGGCCTGATTTTGACATCAAAGCAAACTTGCGTCAAAGTTTATACTCATCCAGACTAAATATGCTATTGTAAATAGTTAACTATAACTAAAACCCCTTTTAGTACAGTATTGTTACTTCAGTTATACATGCAACTAAATTACATGTGTGTTAATAACTATGCAGTACTATAAGAAGGAAAGAGGTTATCACTTGTTTGCATGCGTTTTGGGTTTTGACATTCCCACATATTTCGTTTTTTATTATTATTTAACAATTTATGTGTCCAATTTTAGAATATTTCCATTTTATAGATTGTTGATGATGGTAAGACACTAACTGAAATAGGACCACGTTTTACACTGAATCTTATTAAGATATTTGCTGGAAGTTTTGGCGGGATTACTTTATATGAGAACCCTCAGTATCAAACACCAAATGCTGTACGAGTGTGTGTGTCTGTGTCTGTGTGTCTGTTTGTGTGTGTCTGTGTATGTGTGTGCAAATAACAGTTACATATTGAATGGTCATGTGACTGAAAAAAGACCAATGGCTGACTGTTATTATGTACTCTTGGTATAATTATATGTGTTGTAATAACCTATACTGGAACGTCAGTAGTAGAGTTTTGTGTAAGACAATTTCACACATCAGATATCATTACTGTGGTATGCGCTACTACTACTATTACTATGAAATGTGTTTATACAGTACCTGACATTATTAAGTTTACATACTATTACTGTACTTCCATTTACTACAGTGTTCATTGCGAGTGAAATACACTGTACTTCGAATGAACTACACAGTATTACATCTTAACACATACACATCACATTCATTCATGCACATTACTCATTACTTTGATTGTAGTACAAAGTAGTGCTACGTAGAAGTATCTACATTTGAATATCACCTTAATGTAGCTCCCATCATAGTATGTAAACTTAATGAAGTCATGTGGTGTATGACTGTATGTTAAGGATGTGCGATAATATTGATATAGTGATATTTTCATCACTGAAGTAATTATCGTGATAGCATGATTTGTTGGCTCCACTTGGTAGAAGCCAAAAGCAAGATATGGCAGTTATTGAGATTCAACTAAACAGCAAAGAAGTAATTTGTCCTTCATGTAAGGGGCATTTACCCTACAATGGCAACATGACTAATCTCCTTTATCATTGTGGATTTGCTACACGGAGGAACACAAAGGTTTAAAGTATCACGTTTATCGTGACAAACTGTATATGATAATTGGGACAGAAAGTTTTGATGATACACATCCTTACTGTATGTACACGTATTATGCCAGACCAATTATTATAATTATTACACCATGTGTTTATGTATGTCTCTTGTGTGCCTAGTGAAAATTAGCTACGATATATTGATAGTTTAGAAACTGTAAGGATATTTATATGTATGAAGTTCCTGTTTTAAATGTTTTTATGATATGAATCTCTTTCTCTTTAGCATCGTAGAACAATCAAACAGCTAATGGCACAAAAGAGAATCAGTAAGCTAGCAACAAAATCTAAAAGTGCACAGCGTAAACGAAAGTATCCAAAAGGACTTGAAGAAGATCCACTTGATGTAGTCTTTAAAACAAATAAATATTAATTATCAATTTTGCAAATTGAATCTTGTTTTATTATGGGATGAAAATTAATCATTACTTCCTGTTCCGTATACTACTGTATACTGTCTCCGTATATTTCATCCAGATGAGTGTTTTGAAGTCATTGCCTCTATTTCTTGTCAGAAATGGAACTTTGAGACATTACACTACCCGTCCTCATCCGGATATAGATCGTATAATCCGTATAGATCATGCTGGAGAGTTTGGAGCAGATAGAATATATGCTGGGCAAGTTGCTGTATTGGGCAATTCTGCATGTGGTCCTGTAATAAAAGTATGTAATTAGCACATTGTAGCAACAATTCAAATTATTGATTAGATGCACCTTTGCATTCACTATACGTACCTCCAGTTTAGGTTCCATAATCAATATGATGATGCTAACTTGGTTTAAATTGCAAATTGTTGAACCATATGGTCTAGGGACTATATATGTTCCATTGAAACACAGGGTCTAGGAAGAGTGGAGGGTTACATCATTTTTGTTATATATATAGCACATAATGCACCCACTTCCACCACCTGTGCATACTTCCTTTATATATGTCAAGGTATTACGTCATTGTGGGTCCCATATTTGTGAGCCATGTAGCATGCATATTCATTTCAGTAACTAAGTATATTCGGTGTAATCATCAATTTACCACTCCCATCCACAGGCGAATTAATATTCATTGCTTCAGCTATGGACACATTAAACATAACATTAATTACTATTTTGTCTCTGGTAATATTAATCATAGAACGTCTGCAACAACATCAAATACAGACATCTCTTCGAACTTCACTAATGTGTTTTTCTATAGCATATGTGGAAACAAGAGAAAGTGCATTTGGAATTGTTTGAGAGGCTGATACGAGAGAGAAGAGTTAGACCCACTGCACTGATGCCAATATGGAATATTCTGGCATATGGTTTAGGTTGGAAAATACATTATTTCTATTTATTTGTGATAGTACCATCTATCTATTTGTCTAAAATAGAATCACATTGAGTTGAGTTCTGTGGCTCAGATGGTTAATTAGAGTGCCTCACGATATCAGAAGGTCCTGGATTCAATCCGTAGTCGGATTCCTGGGTTCAATCCGTAGTCGGATTCCTGGGTTCAATCCCCAGTCAGATTCCTGGGTTCAATCCCTAGTCGGATTAATGACTCCTATCCTAAGTTCAATCCATAGTCAGATTAATGAACTCCTAAGTTTAATCCATAGTCAGATTCCTGGGTTCAATACTTCTGAGAAATTGATTTTGGTAACTTAATTACGCATGTACTTATTTTCATGTTTCCATAGCAAATTTTGTTTCAACTCAATGTGATCTACGTAGTTTAGCTCTAGTATCATGTTTTTTTTATTTACAGGTGCAGGTACCGCCTTGTTAGGAAAAGAAGCTGCAATGGCGTGTACAGTAGCAGTTGAAGAAGTGATTGGTGAACATTACAACAAGTAAATATCAATAATTATCTACAATAGATATTAATTATCCACTTACGTATGTTCATTAACAGTCAGTTAAGAGAACTTCTTGCTACTGGTCTTGGTGATGAGGAACTAATGAAGGTATGGAACTATAATAATCAGTCCAAATAGTAATTCTGTTATAACTATCACATAATAATGAGCTGAGTGATACTTATTATGAAAAAGAGCTAAACTTATATACATGAGGTAGCCAAAGCATACATGAAAGAACAATCAAGAGACATGAAGACTACTACTATACAATAAAATACATGGAGACTACTACTATACAATAAAATACATGGAGACTACTACTATACAATAAAATACATGAAGACTACTACTATACAATAAAATACATGAAGACTACTACTATACAATAAAATACATGGAGACTACTACTATACAATAAAATACATGAAGACTACTACTATACAATAAAATACATGAAGACTACTACTATACAATAAAATACATGGAGACTACTACTATACAATAAAATACATGAAGACTACTGCTATACAATAAAATACATGGAGACTACTACTATACAATAAAATACATGGAGACTACTACTATACAATAAAATACAAATTAATGTGATACAATTGCTACTGCATGTTCTGATTATTCTCAGTGAGACATAAAGATTACTACATGTATATATATATACAAGTTCTTTCTTTTGTGTAGGAAGAAAATTAAATTAGATATCTTGGATACCTAATTTAGTTTCTTCCAAGTGCCTGAATAGCGAGTGAGCATTTAAACTGAAGCAAAATTATTCCCTGAGAAACTGAATTTCTCATTAACTTTATATATACTATGTGTGTCTGTGTGTATGCGTGCGTGCATGATGTCTTATGTATGAGATCAAATGTGTATGATGTGTCGACAACCAGTACCAGAACCACCAGTTCATAGTGTGTTTGTGTGTATGCATGCGTGCATATGATGTACGAGTTCAAATATGTAGGTTGTGTTAGCAGTACCTGTACCATGCACTAGTTCATATTGAGCCTATACTTTGTATATTGTTATAATATTATATATATATTATAGGGAATAAGTAAATGTAGAGATGAAGAATTGGAACATCTTGACACTGGATTGGAACATGGAGCAGAGAATGTAAGACTTCACAATATAACATTGAGGCAATTCTGTGTACCATGTTCTCTTTACTATTCCTCAGACTCCAGGTTACAGACTTTTATCTGAGTTTATCAAAGCTAGTTCAAAAACTGCTATATGGCTATCAGAAAGAATATGAATCATATATACTGCCAGAGATACATTAAAACCAATTTACAACCAAGCCATTTTAAAGCCATGCCAATGCAGACTTGCTTAGGGGGCATCTCCAAACTGAAGCGTGTACGCTTAACGTCACAGTGACACTACTGCAAGACCCCCTCACCCCCCTCCTCTTAACGTCATGAATGAATATTCCAGTGTATCATACTAACTTGTGCTTCCAATGACTAGCGACGTCTAGCGTCACGCGCACAACCCACCCCCTTCGCGTCACTATGACATTAAGTGTACAAATTTCAGTTTGGAGATGCCCCCTTAGTGTGGAGTTTAAGATTTACAGATTAGTTTAGGGTTTGGGACTAGGACTTAGAATTAGTTTAGGACTTGGGATTAGTGTAGGGTTTGGGACTAGGACTTAGAATTAGTTTAGGTCTTAGGATTAGTTTAGGACTTGGGATTAGTGTAGGGTTTGGGACTAGGACTTAGAATTAGTTTAGGTCTTAGGATTAGTTTAGGGTTTGGGACTTTGGATTAGATGGTTCTGATCTTAGTGCACAATTCCATCAGTACTGTCTAATCCTTTAAATTGGATCGGTCTGGTCTTAAAATGGGTCAGGTTTTGAATTGGTTAGCAATATAATTATATATTGTTAGAGTAACACTTTGTGTCTTATTATAAATGATTATCAGAATTACTTCATAACAGTACTCATCTCTCACTAATACATATATATGTTTATTACAAAAATTAGTAATAAAAAAGTAAAATATTAATAAGACCAAGTATAATAATAATTATTATGATGGAATATTAATTAGACTTAAGGTATTTATTAAATGTTGGGCTAACTATCAAAGAAGTGACAAGGCGTTTTTAATCCTTTTTAGTTTGTTTGTGTCTTGAGCAAGTGATGGTGAAATTATCTGGATTGAAACTGCAATCTATATAAAGGAAATGGAATTTTACATAATTTAGTCTCATTCCCACACTATAATACAATGTTGACTCAATGCTAACATATAATTTAGTCTCATTCCCAATCCACCCACCCTTGAATGATATGATGAATAATACAATGTCGATTTAATGCTAACATAATTTAGTCTCATTCCCAATCCACCCACACTTGATGATATGATGAATAATACAATGTCGATTCAATGCTAACATAATTTAGTCTCATTCCCAATCCACCCACACTTGATGATATGATGAATAATACAATGTCGATTCAATGCTAACATAATTTAGTCTCATTCCCAATCCACCCACACTTGATGATATGATGAATAATACAATGTTGATTCAATGCTAACATAATTTAGTCTCATTCCCAATCCACCCACACTTGATGATATGATGAATAATACAATGTCGATTCAATGCTAACATAATTTAGTCTCATTCCCAATCCACCCACACTTGATGATATGATGAATAATACAATGTCGATTCAATGCTAACATAATTTAGTCTCATTCCCAATCCACCCACACTTGATGATATGATGAATAATACAATGTCGATTCAATGCTAACATAATTTAGTCTCATTCCCAATCCACCCACACTTGATGATATGATGAATAATACAATGTCGATTCAATGCTAACATAATTTAGTCTCATTCCCAATCCACCCACACTTGAATGACATGATGAATAAATAATGAGTGGTGTCAATACATGGAGTTCAGTATCTACTATGACAACTTCTGATCCTCCCACCAGTTAACATATAATTTTATATCGTTGACACAACTAACCTTCTTCAACTGCACAAGGATAATGAAACGTTGTTTTACATGTATGCACAACACAGCAGAGTGTGGCTCCAAGGCTCTTGCAACATTGGCACGTCTTGAAAAGAAAATAATTACATTCTACAAATAGTTTTAAAATTAAAAATTAAGAACACACCATTTTTCTTCCCATGGTGAGAGCATCTCCCAATCCCTTCACCTCATTTCCCACAAGACATACTCCGGGGGTCCAATAAGCACATAGTGCATGCATCCATAAATCTAAAATACAAATAAAATCTACCTACTTGCTATATAGTGTATTACATATCTCCATCCACCTATCCACTCGTCATTTTGACCATACATTTATTTATCTATCCACTTATCAATCCATCCATGCATTTCATTACCCATCCATTCATCTATCCACAGCTATTATCCATCCATTCATCTATCCCCATCCATTCATCTACCCATCTATTCATCTACTTATCCACCCATCTCTACATATATCTACGTAACTATCTATCCATCCATTCATCTATTATCCACCACCTATCTATCTACGTAACTATCTATCCTTTATTATCCACCACCCATCTATCTACATAACTATCTATCCATCCATTCATCTATTATCCACCACCCATCTATACCAACAATAACCTTTCTCATCCTCCATTTCCTTCTCTTTGTCTTCACCATTATCACCTTCCTCCTCCACATTTACATTACAAGAATAAGGTCCAAATAGATACCCCAGAAACCTTTCGTTATTCCCAAACCCACAAAATGCACACTTCCAATTTTTTAAAGAAGAGCTAGATTCGTCCGACCTTCTACTCAACCTTCTTCTCTTCGGGGCCCGTCTTTTACTTCCATCATCAGCATTCCCATCTATATTTTTCGCATCATTCTTATCTTTCTTTTCAGTTCCAGAGGAAGGACTGCGGTTGTCATGGTTACCCTCTTTCTGTTTTGTATTTGATTCAGTAGGTATTTCACGGGGTCTTTTCTTGGGCTTCTTAGACATGACTGATGAATGAGAACTTTTAATGACATTTTCCTTGCTTCCAGTCCTCAACAAAGACAAACTTGTAGCAGCTTTCTTATTACCTTCCAAAGATGAAGCTGATGATCTTTGTTGTTCAGACTTAGTCAAAGAGTGTCGCCAATTACATGACATCTTCTCGGAATCTGTATTCAACATTTTTTGAGTAGTGGTCTGTCTCCTCTTGGAAAAACTGTTGCTATGTCTTTTTCTATAGGCCCATCCATGTCCTTTTTTTTTCTTTCTAGTTACTAACTTTGTCTTGGGAAGTTCTTTAGTAATCTGTTCTACCAGTTTAACAGGCTTAGTGTCTGCTTTGTGTTTTTGACCTTGAATTTTACTAGATGAGCTAGTCTCTTGTATTTTTTTTCTTCTACTCAATGGACGCACTAACTTTGTTGCAGAAAGTCTTTTACTAACCTGTTCTACTGGTTTGACAGGTTCAGTGCGTTTTGGACTTGCTTTGGTGGGCTGCGTGGTTCTAAGTCTAGTATGTAGTACATGTACCTTCTTTGTGAGTTCGTTTTCTTTACTCTTAGAAGATATTCTTCTGGTCTTTCTTTCCTTAGCTACACACATTTCATGAATTCTGTCTGAAATTCTTGAGCTTTGTCTTGCAACACTAACCTCTTCACAACGCCCTTTAGCAACCTGTTCTACACATCTATCATTTGCTTCGGGTTTTGTAATTATCGGGCTCGGGGTTTTAGAAGGTGTGGTTCTTACAAGATGTATCTGAGGAGACAAAGATCTGTTAATGAGTTTGAGAGGACTGCACTGCTCTACACACCTAGTAGTAGTAGTACTAGTAACATCATTTTTATGTGATGAGACAGACTGATCATTATGTACTGAAGTATCAGAACCACAAACAGCATCGGTCTGTTGAGATTTGGGAATTTCCATTTTGCCTTCACTAAACTCCAAAATCAGTCCATTCTTGGTTTCAACCTCTTCACTAATTCCCTGCTCCATAAATCCTTCTTGTGACTCCTCGTCTGTTTTCTTCCAATCGGGTATATCGACAAATTTGTCAATCTCTCTCGCTGAAGTATTGGAACCATAAACAGCATCGGTGTGTTGAGATTCGGGAATTTCCATTTTGCCTTCACTAAACTCCAAAACCATTCCCTTCTCGGTTTCAACCTCTTCACCAATTCTCTGCACTATAAATCCTTCTTGTGACTTCTCGTCTGTTTTCTTCCAATCGGGTACATCTACAAAATTGTCAATCTCTCTAACTTTGGTTGTTACATTATCACACAGCTGTAATTCTTCGGGTTCTGGTGTAATATATTTCTGGTAATCAATTTCTTGCGATACACTCGATAAACTCATGGTATCATCGTCATTTGAATAGTAATGTAGCGAGAATGAATCATTCAAAGATGTGTTAGCGTCAGATTCTTCTGTACTTAATACAAAACTGATGTTTGATTCTAAGACATCAGCTGAGTCCAATATCAGATCAGAGTTCAATTCTACTGCATTTGATTTTGAATCAGTATTTAATTCTACTGAATTCAATAGCGGATCAGAGTTCAATTCTATCATACTCATTTTAGAATCAGTATTTGATTCCATTGAGTTTAATATTGGATCGGAGTTCAGTTCTACTACATTTAATGTAGAATCAGTATTTGATTCCATTGAATTCAATACTGAATCAGAGTTCAGTTCAACTTCATTCAATCTTGAATCAGCTATTGATTGATTTTCATCCACATGAGAATTTAGCATTTTCCGTATCTTCTTGTCTGAGATAAATAAAAAAAAGATAATTGATCATTTAAGATAATGGATGTGGTACTGTAGTATGTGACTCATCCCTTGTGAACTACATGTACATACCAATTATATATAGTATCAGACATGAGATAATATTTGGGACAAGCCTGAGCAAGCCCTATACTAATGTAGACATAAGCTAACTGAAATTTGAAATTAATTTAATATCGTAATTAATTTAATACCCAGCCCTAGTAAAGATACATATCATACTGGCTTTACCCTTTACATTAATACTATATACACTTTGGAATATAGTCGCAAAGACACACCCAGATGGGTCTAGTCAAGTATAGTTAGTGTACTGCTCCAAATATCATTACTGCCAGCCACACCCTCTTTTGTGGGTGTATCTGCAGCACACATTTTTCACTAATGATCCATTAAAAGTAAATTTTGTGTAATAATATGGCATGCATTCCTGCCTGTGCAGTGCAATCCTCGGTTAGTACTTTATACTACCCGGTACTGACTACATGTATTAAAATTAAAACACACCCACTAAAATGGTGTATAAATTCTATTCCTTATACTTACTTGTAGAGTGTTTGATTGATGGATTGATGAGAGTATCTGAACAAAGATTCAAGACAATATTGGAGAGTGGAGTAGGCTCATTTGAGAGAGGCTGGAAAACAGGGGGCGTGGTTATACCCAAGTAACTGAATGCTATATCAGACTCCATGATCTAGCTATGGTAGAAATTACTAATGGACAAATGAAACCAACAATAGTACAGTTAATAGTTAACTTACCCAAGCAGGAAAGAAGGAATTTCCCAGGAAAGGACGCAGGAAGTCTCACCATACACGTGTACTAATAGTATGCGGCGAACTATTTTTATAATGGACGGGAAATCCGGACATTGCGGGACAAACATTCCCTGACATAACAACACCCTCCCTTCAGTATATATTAGACTGTGCTGGCCATCAATTATTGCTAAGCGTATTGAAACACTCACAAAGATGTTATTGAAGGAGTACAGGATATGTATGCCAATTTCAGTGGAAGAGGTAAATGAATAACTGCAAACAATAATTCATTCATTTACTCCAATCATCCTATGGAGTCAGGCTGTCTATTTGCCAGTCTCAAAAGTCAGTAGAACTATCTCTTTAACCCTCTAGTATCATATTGGTCAGCTCTACATGATAGCTCGCCACAGCCAGCAGGAAAGTGGAAATGGTGAAGGTGTAGAGGTTGTAGTGAACGAACCGTGTAGTGATCCCACGCATGGTGAAGGACAATATACAGAGAAGAGAATTCATTTACACAAGTAAGTATGTTTGAAATGTGATTACATGAACAATACTCCAATGAACATCCAATATAATATCAGTATGGTGGTATTATATACAATACAACTATAGTGCATGTAATATTTTATTATATATATCTGAGTTAAAATTATCAAACAGGAAATTGATTATTTTCTTTGGAGGCTTGGTAATTTCACATGATTGTTTTTAGACTTATCAACAATCAACAGATTGTACATAGTGTGTGTGTGTACATGCGTGTGTAGGTACGTACATAGGAGAGGAAGGGGCAGTTAAAACTTGAGTTGAGTAACGTTTTGTGTAACTACATTCAGTAAAAACTCTAAAAATAGTAACATTTCTCAAAGTGACAGTGGAATGTAGTTTCTTTGTATTAACATAATGAGGCATTATGCTAGCATTGTCATGTAGTTTGATATCAAAAAGGTTTTAGCTTTGAAGCTTTTCATCTTATTAATTATTGTAATTCAACGAATGCCAGTTTCAATAAGGAACTGGCTCTAGTATGCTAAACTTGGCATTCAAACTTTAACATAATGGAAATTTGAAATTTGGCCGTATTTATACAAAACAGCTGTAAAGATGCTTACTGATCCACATGATATTCACATGATATCCACATGTATGTAATCCACGTCTATATTTAAATGTGTTACATGTTTGTATGTACATATATATGTTTGCACATCGGTGTTGTTTTAGTTAACAATAACTAAAATCCCTTTTAGTTAACTAAACTATAACTAAATTACATGTCTACTGCAATAACTATATTTGAAATTGGTCACTTTACTAAAACTAAAACGCTTTCGTAAGCCTGATATTACTTAGCTATAACTAAAATTGGAGTCATACTATACTATATCTAAAAGTGGTCATTATTGTCATACTACACATGGTGCAATAATTAAACACAATTACACAATAAAGAAAATAGAAACAGTGGAACAATACCGGCTAAAATTGAGACCATTCAACTTAAAATGAGAAGGTTGACACTTTTGGCAAAGATTAATGAGAGGGAGGGAGGGGAGAGCTAAATCAACCCCCCTCTCTTTAGATGTTGTGTGAAACTGTGAAACTAAATTCTGTTCACATTCACAATGTCCTCAAAATTAGGATGTAGTGACTTTATATGTACTATAGTGTATAGTTTAATGTCATAAGGTTAATACATGATTATACTGTAACTCAATAATGAAGCACTGGATTGAAATTTGACATACACAAAAAAAAGAACAGGAAGGATAATTATATGAAAATGGTACAGGTAAAAAGATGTTTGGTCATTTCAAACTAAAGCTATAAGCATTTTTCTGAGGACAAGGTGAATGTGAATGACCTTTACAATCCAGTACATGAAATACACAAAATGATAATATAATATATCAGTGTTTTTGATAAGCTCATATGGTGCACCATTGGCCCAAAGAGCTTCTTATTTGGCACTGCACAGTTCTCTCTTTGGGCCAGTGGCGCAGTTAATTATGATTATATTGACAGTAACAGCATTAACTCTTAGTTAATTGGCTCAAGATGTATTCTCAATGGCGCGCACACTAACCATTTTTGAGCCAATTTGGCCCAAGCTTCAAAAGTTATCAAAATCTCTGTAATGGAGTATAGAGTCTCTGTGACTTTTTTTTGCTGCAGAACATTCTGTTTTCAAGTTATCGTAAACAGCAAAATGTGTAAAACACACACACACACACACACACACACATCTTTAGCACATGTAGGGAGGGCTAATTTTATTGCTCTGAAGTGTGAAGCCAATTTAATATTAGTTCAATGGCAATCCCCCCAAGCCTAAAAATACCCCCCTGATTATGTTATAACAATGGTTTGTTTACCATTGCTTTGGCAAGTAGACACAAGTTAAGATTGTTTAGTCTGTATAATTACACATAGGAATTTTAATTGCCAATAGATGGATAGATGATTTGATGGATGGATGAAAGGAAAAAACGAATTAAAAGTGAAATCCATCCATCAAATCATCTATCCATCTATTCCATCGTCTGTCCATTCATCCATTCATTCATCTATTGATTTAATCCACTCATAAATTCGTTTGTTCATTCATCTATTCATTCATCCATTCATTCATTCATCTAATTCATTCATCCATCCATCTATCAATCTTTCATCCATCCATTCATAAATCCATATGTTCATTCATCTATCAATCATCCATCCAATTCTACTATAAATCTATCCATCCACTCTTCTATATCCCAGCCGTCTACCGTACTGGGTCCAATCGATGATACCAAGGGTATTTTATGTAATAGAGAAATCTTGGAATTACTATCCATTCACAGTAACAGGTATATAGATAAATACTTAAAATTTGACTTATAATTAAAAGTATAAAACTCATTTTGATAAAGGATTATGAGGTTTAGTTAACTAAACTTTAACTAAATTACAGGTATAACAGGTCTACTGTAATAACTATAACTATATAACATATCGCCAAATCCTGTTTAGCTAACCCTGGAAGTTATTTGAAACTTAAGTATAGTATTGTAATACTGATATTACAGCAGCTGGTATAAAGTATACTCACTACCTGGTAGTCACTTTAAGTATAGTATCTATTGGTATTAACTTAGTATTAAAAGTATTAAAAGTATAGGATTTATTAGGAAATGACATCACCAGTCATACGTTAACAGTTTGGCATTCCTACACAGTCTTGCATTCCCATCACAATACTATAGTCTATAGTTGTATATCAGAATAAATTGGACTTCACCTGTATCCTGTATTGGACATGTAAACTATTATACTGTGTTAGGAATGTAATCTAATACAGTACAGATATCAATTTATTCTGACATGTGAACTGTAGACGTACTGTGTTAGGAATGTAATCTAATACAGTACAGATATCAATTTATTCTGACATGTAAACTGTAGACGTACTGTGTTAGGAATGTAATCTAATACAGTACAGATATCAATTTATTCTGATATATACTGTGTTGGGAATGTAATACAGTACAGATATCAATTTATTTTCCTAACACAATACT
>OX345643.1:6157500-6292500 GCA_947044365.1 Petrosia ficiformis
TTCATAACAAACCACGTCACTTACTACACTTGCTACTCTGAAATTAAATATAAATTTGTATATAAAATTGAACTAACCACATTAAATTATGTTTGTGAGGCTTTGATTTTACTTTCATGTTTTATATTGAACAACATGCCTTGTCTAATATACTTTATTACTTGTACATATACATATTGCTACATAGTACATACATGTACATATTGCTATATAGTACATGTACTTTATAATGTACATATACATATTGCTACATAGTACATACATGTACATATTGCTATATAGTACATGTACTTTATAATGTACATATACATATTGCTACATAGTACATACATATTGCTACATAGTACATACATATTGCTATATAGTACATGTACTTTATAATGTACATATACATATTGCTACATAGTACATACATGTACATATTGCTATATAGTACATGTACTTTATAATGTACATATACATATTGCTACATAGTACATACATATTGCTATATAGTACATGTACTTTATAATGTACATGTACGTATATATTACTACATAGTACATACATGTTACTACATGGTACATGTACTTTATAATGTACATATACGTATTGCTACATAGTACATACATATTGCTATATAGTACATGTACTTTATAATGTACATGTACATATTGCTACATAGTACATACATATTGCTATATAGTACATGTACTTTATAATGTACATATACATATTGCTACATAGTACATACATGTACATATTGCTATATAGTACATGTACTTTATAATGTACATATACATATTGCTACATAGTACATACATATTGCTATATAGTACATGTACTTTATAATGTACATATACATATTGCTACATAGTACATACATATTGCTATATAGTACATGTACTTTATAATGTACATGTACATATTGCTACATAGTACATACATATTGCTATATAGTACATGTACTTTATAATGTACATATACATATTACTACATAGTACATACATATTGCTATATAGTACATGTACTTTATAATGTACATGTACATATTACTACATAGTACATACATATTGCTATATAGTACATGTACTTTATAATGTACATATACATATTGCTACATAGTACATACATATTGCTATATAGTACATGTACTTTATAATGTACATGTACATATTACTACATAGTACATACATGTTGCTATATAGTACATGTACTTTATAATGTACATTTACATATTGCTACATAGTACATACATATTGCTATATAGTACATGTACTTTATAATGTACATGTACATATTACTACATAGTACATACATATTGCTACATAGTACATACATATTGCTATATAGTACATGTACTTTATAATGTACATATACATATTGCTACATAGTACATACATGTACATATTGCTATATAGTACATGTACTTTATAATGTACATATACATATTGCTACATAGTACATACATATTGCTATATAGTACATGTACTTTATAATGTACATGTACGTATATATTACTACATAGTACATACATGTTACTACATGGTACATGTACTTTATAATGTACATATACATATTGCTACATAGTACATACATATTGCTATATAGTACATGTACTTTATAATGTACATGTACATATTGCTACATAGTACATACATATTGCTATATAGTACATGTACTTTATAATGTACATATACATATTGCTACATAGTACATACATGTACATATTGCTATATAGTACATGTACTTTATAATGTACATGTACATATTGCTACATAGTACATACATATTAGATGTTCTAATAATAGTTCATATACTACATCTTCAGGCTATACAAGACATAATTTTAAAAGGACACAGACAAGCATTTGTATGGATTGATGAATGGCATGGTAGGTTCTATAATGTGAGTCGGTTTCTGGTTTGGTTAGGAACTGTCTCCATTCGCTGTCTTAATGAGTTAAAATATGATATTTATATATTGTGGATTCTCCAGGGGGGAACTGCAGTGTACATGTATGTACTTTTCTTCCTTTCCATAGTAAGGGCTGGCATACCATACTATGACTTGAGTAAAACATTTTGAGCTATTATGAATATGACCTTGGCGGTCTACTGTGGGGCAATAACTAACTAAAATTAAAATTGGTCAATAATGAGCACTTTTAGTTAGTTAAATAAAACTAAAACCCTTTTAGTAAGCCTAATGTTATAATTTAAACTAAAAGTTCATTTTGGCATACTACAACTAAACGTTACATAGTTATTGACATTGTTATGTAGTAACGATAGTCACTACCATGTTTCCATCCAAAGGAATGACAATGGAGGATGTACGAGAATTTGAAAGAAAAACACACGAAGAGACCAACAGAACTATAAATAATGTTGAGAATCCCGAGGGGGGAGCAACCCCTTAACATTTGTGAATTCAATATAATTATTATCAACCAAACTGCATTATAATATACAACTTGTTATTTTTAATCCACATGTACGTGTACATGTAAAAAAATGTAAACTATTATGAATAATTATTTGTGTTAATTATTTTGTTCACTGAAATACCACTTGTGATAAGATTCAAATCCTAATTTAACAATCACAGAAATATGGGGTGTGGTTTATCATGTGACTACGCAGAACATTGCTTGATCCTATATAGATGGATATATGATGATGATATGATATATCAGTATGGGGTGCGGTTTATCATGTGACCATGCAGAACATTGCTTGATATATTAAGTACCGATGTTTGCAGAAATCTTGCAAAATTATGAAATGGGTGTGTTAATTAACAAACGTAGCGTAGTTCAGTGTTTAGCGGGAAATTTAAAATTTGAGGATATGACATCTTACCAACCTAGTTGAAGCAGCGCTTACAGCAGTGACCTCGGGTGGATAATCGTACATCAGAGAGAGATACTTGGCTGCAGTTAATCTTGGAGTAGATACGTCTACTGTTCGAAGGACTATGAATCTTTTCAACATCACTGGTAGAGTTGATAAAAAAATATATCCCAAAGATAAATCCTTTAGAAAGCTTGCGTACTGTTTAGTACATTGGGTTACATTGTCACAACTGTGCACAAGGCGAGATGCTACAAGTTGTTTCAGTTGAGCTAAACCAAGACGTTCAACCATTTTCACAATTGACACTGTGTACATTCTCATTGGTCAATTACGTGCATGATTCTACTTCCGCTTTTGAAAAGACGTGCAAGATTTCTGCAAATGTCTGTGTGACCACGTAGAATGTTGCTTGATCCTATATATTATGATAGTATGATTTAACCCTTAGCAAAGGATCAGAGGAAAATTAAATATATTAAAAAATCTTAATGGTTTCTCTTTCAGGCACAAGATTATGTAGCTACGTATGTATATACCAAGTTACGTAGAACTGTTAATTAACTTATACTGTCACTTATGCCTTGCTAGCCGGACTCTCATTCTACAAGACTAGTCATTTATCATGTGACCATGTATAAGACTTATTCCAAATCCTAGAACTTCATTCTCATCACAAGAACATCAGAACATAGACTCGTTCCAAATCCTAGAACTTCATTTTCATCACAAGAACATCAGAACATAGACTCGTTTCAAATCCTAGAACTCATTCTCATTACAACATCAGACATAGACTCATTCCAAATCCTAGAACTCCATTCTCATTACAAGAGTATCTTTAGTTAAGACTCATTCCAAATCCTAGAACTTCATTCTCATTACAAGAACATCAGAACATAGACGTATTCCAAATCCTAGAACTCATTCTCATTACAACATCAGAACATAGACTCATTCCAAATCTTAGAACTTCATTCTCATTACAAGAACATCAGAACATAGACTCATTCCAAATCCTAGAACTTCATTCTCATTACAAGAACATCAGAACATAGACTCGTTCCAAATCCTAGAACTTCATTTTCATCACAAGAACATCAGAACATAGACTCGTTTCAAATCCTAGAACTCATTCTCATTACAACATCAGAACATAGACTCATTCCAAATCCTAGAACTCCATTCTCATTACAAGAGTATCTTTAGTTAAGACTTATTCCAAATCCTAGAACTTCATTCTCATCACAAGAACATCAGAACATAGACTCGTTCCAAATCCTAGAACTTCATTTTCATCACAAGAACATCAGAACATAGACTCGTTTCAAATCCTAGAACTCATTCTCATTACAACATCAGAACATAGACTCATTCCAAATCCTAGAACTCCATTCTCATTACAAGAGTATCTTTAGTTAAGACTCATTCCAAATCCTAGAACTTCATTCTCATTACAAGAACATCAGAACATAGACTCATTCCAAATCCTAGAACTCCATTCTCATTGAACATCAGAACATAGACTCATTCCAAATCCTAGAACTTCATTCTCATTACAAGAACATCAGAACATAGACTCATTCCAAATCCTAGAACTTCATTCTCATTACAAGAACATCAGAACATAGACGTGTTCCAAATCCTAGAACTCATTCTCATTACAACATCAGAACATAGACTCATTCCAAATCCTAGAACTCCATTCTCATTACAAGAACATCAGAACATAGACTCATTCCAAATCCTAGAACTTCATTCTCATTACAAGGTATATTTTTTTATTGAAAAATGATCTTTTGAGAGGAAGAAATGTGAAGATATAATTTATTATATTACACCACAATATTATCAAGCCATACAAAAAGAAGAGAATGACAAACTGTACACAAACAAACAAAATATAATTATAATTAAAATTAAAATTAAAATTTAATTATAATTATACTAGTGAAGTAATTGAGAAACAAAAAAAGTAACAATACTAATTATTATACATTGTGATGATATCACTGATTGATGATGTCATGTGATGTCATGTGATCATTTCTTGGTGAATGCTGACTTGATTCTACTTGTTGTTGATTGCACTTGTTGAGTGTTCTGTGCTGTTGCTGGATCTCGAAGATCTTTTTCCGAAGGACGGGTAGAACTTCGTAATTGACGAGTGTGTGATCGAGTTGTCATCCGCTCACCTCCGGAAGGATGAGCTTAATGATAGAGAAATGAGATAATAAATAAAATACTGTTTAATATGTAAAATAAACCACAGGGCCAATCCACATACACCAGCAGGTTGAACATCTGGCATAAAAACAGGGATGGGGAGGCATTTGCCCCGCTTCCCTTTGGAATTTGTTTGCCAATATGCACACTATGATAACCCTGTGTATGTCGCCCCCTCAAAGTCTTAGAAATCAAGTTTCGCCCCACCCACCCACCCCCTTTGAGAAATGATTACTATGATTCAACAATTGGATTTTTGATGAGGTATTGTGTATATACAAAATAATATATTATTTTGTATATACATGTACACCTCATCAAAAATTGAAATCATAAATCATGACTAGTTGTATATCCACACAACCACATCAAATGGCTGCCAGACATACACCTAACCACATTAAATGGTTGCCAGACGTACACCTAACCACATCAAATGGTTGCCAGACGTACACCTAACCACATCAAATGGCTGCCAGACGTACACCTAACCACATCAAATAGCTGCCACAATAGGATAGTCTTACAAGTATGGATTATGTAAACCAGTTTTGGAAACAGAATAATTCTATGGAGGGGACTGAGGGTCAGGAGAGAAATTTAAATCACTCATTTTCATCAAGAGGTATGGGAATATATTGTATCGAAAATCAATATCAGCCTTTTTGATCATCAAATGGGAGGAGTTTCCTGCATTAATTGACTTAATTGGCCCTAATTACTTCCACTGATTTTAATCAAGTACCAATCTATTTGAAGTTAGTGATAATAGATTTCAGCTGATTCCCAGCTATAAATAGTAACAAAACCACATCCACTCGCTATTTATAGTAACAGCATACAACTATTAACAAGTTGTTTTCACACTGCAGACATGCTTCCTACACATTTAATTTAAGATACTCCAAATATACATGTACACATAATTCCAAGCATGTTTTTCTTTAATATCAATATTTATTCACATGAAAGTGATTAAACATAGTACTACTGTTAAATACTCCATTAAATGAGGCCATGTGCTATATACCATTGACCAGAGTTTCATTTGAGGGAAGGAAGGGACCAACCTTCATTGGCTTCTTCTCCAACATGGCAGAATGGTGAACAATTAAAATTAAAATGTCCCTTTTTGAAATTAGGCCGTATGTGAGGTTTTATCGCATCAGAATCAACCTTGGATCTTAATTCTAAAATCCTAATTATCTTGAGGAGCATAACCCCACACTCCCTTCCAGTTATGAGGTAGTATAATGCCCTATATCCCCACACGCCCTATATATAATATATGGGGCCTTTATCCTCACACCCCCTAGTACTCTGTATGACGGTAACCCACACAAACATACTTATGAAATGATGCACCCCATGATAGTGTAATGCCCTATATCCCTATACAATGTATCCCCACACCCTCTAGTACTCAGGATGGTAGTAACTGGAGCTGGGCGATAGTGAAATTTTGAACTATCACAATGTTTAATAGATTCATGAACAACAGTGAAAGTCAATACTATCGCGATAGTGAAACTAACATTTGGATACAGATTCTGAGCATTTTCCACTTGTGGCAAGTACTCCTATACATCACTCATAGAGCCCTCTAACAGAAAACTTGCAGCTCTTTGTCAAGATCAATCTCATCAGTAATATTCATCGCCATCTTTGCATGTTGAGGCTAGACAATGTCAAATCCACATGCTCATAACCACATATCATGATAATAGTTTTTACCTATCACTGTCGTGATAGTAACTCTGACGATAACGATAATCACACTGTTGCTACTATCGCCCAGCCCTAGTAGTAACCCAGAAAAAACTAACATACTTATGAAATGATGCACTCCATCAGGTTGATGATAGTGTATTGCCTATATCCCCACACCCTCTAATATCCCTATATCCCCACACCCTCTAGTACTCAGGATGGTAGTAACTCAGACAAACCAAACATACTTATGAAATGATGTACCCCATCAGGTTGATGATAGTGTAACGCCCTATATCCCTATATCCCCACACCCCCTAGTACCAGAATGGTAGTAACCCACACAAAACTCCATACTGTTAACATACTTATGAAATGATGTACCCCATCAGGTTGATGATAGTGTAATGCCCTATATCCCTATATCCCCACACCCCCTAGTACCAGAATGGTAGTAACCCACACAAAACTCCATACTGTTAACATACTTATGAAATGATGTACTCCATCAGGTTGATGATAGTGTAATGCCCTATATCCCTATATCCCCATATCCCCACACCCCCTAGTACCAGAATGGTAGTAACCCACACAAAACTCCATACTGTTAACATACTTATGAAATGATGTACTCCATCAGGTTGATGATAGTGTCCAACAGGATAAAACTGATGATGGTTAGTAGTTCGATCATCACCGTGTAAATGAGGGCCTGATACTGATCCTAGCATACCAAGGCTTTGATCAAAACCTGGGCTGGGATGAGGACCACCTGTTGCTCCTGAAGACGTTATCATAGCAGTTCCTTGAGGTACTGAATATTTGTCTTTTTCCCCTCGTGATCGAGTACGCATCATTGGTACTAAAGTAAATATACAATGTATGTATGTATGTATGTATGTATGTATGTATGTATGTATGTATGTATGTACATATGTATGTATGTATGTATGTATGTATGTATGTATGTACAGTATGTATGTATGTATGTATGTATGTATTAAGGCTGGGAAAAAGGTTCGAATCTTCAAACCTTCGTTCGTGTGCTACGCATTCGTAGTTAAACTTTTCTGCCACGCCCACTTTAATGTTTGCACGTGCACACTTGTGCAATCTAAACATGTGGTCAATAATGTGGGCGTGTTCCATAAAAGTTGAGGCTGTGTTGTTGGCTGCTTCTGTCTCGTTTCTCTGTCCAACGATGCTAAATCCAAGTAGAAACAGCAACAGGAACAAGACTCGCATTGAGTTGGGACTTTTCTCATTAAATATTCATAGGTGAAAATTACTCGTATACGTGGGTTTTACTCATGAATATAATTGTCAACGCGTGGGATGTGCGTTACTATGGTAAGTTTTAATTGCGTAATTATTGAACTAGATGAATATTTAATGAGAAAAGTCCCAACTCAACGCGAACGGACTTTAGTACTCGTTATAAAGCAATAATCCAGTTTTAAAGACGTTCTATAGCCAATCAAGGTTAGAGTAACATCGATAAAAAAATTATTAAAACACGTGCGAACCTTCGAATATTTGTTAATTTTTGCTTTAAATGTTGTTTTGCAACCCTCGTCCCAGCCCTAATATGTATGTATGTATGTATGTACATACGTATGTATGTATGCATGTATGTATGTATGTACGTGTGTATGTATGTATGTATGTATGTATGTATGTATGTATGTATGTAAGTACATGTTGTACTACGTACATACATACACATATGTACTCACTAGGATGAGAAGTAGGAGGCATTGTACCTCCATGAGGTCGAGACATTGATGAACTCATTTGTAATGCTTGACGAGAAGTGGGTGTGGAAGTGTGTGTGTAAGGATGCACTCCAGGTGGATATTGCTGATATCCATCTCGATATCCAACCATACCAGGAGGTATTCCATGACTAGTCAAATGATCACCAGTCGGCTAAAGAGGTATGATGCAATATGACATCATCATTATGTATTATGACATCATCATGAATATAGGGTTGTTTTTGTTAACTACTCTATATTCATGATGTTATTGTACTCTACACTGACTATTCTTGCTGTATTCCAGTCAAACACGTAATCATACGTATATCCTAATTTATGAAAGAGATTTCTAAATAGTTGCCTCAAATATGTGTAATCAGGTTTGTCTTCAAATTTTAATGAGCGACAGAAGTTGAGGTAGGTTGCAAATTCACCTGTAGTGATGAGAATGTGTATATACATACATACATACATGTACATGTATACATACATGCATACATACACATACATAGTATATACATGTACATACAAACATACATACACATATACAAACATACATACATACACTTATACAAACATACATACATATATACATACAAACATAAAATATATGGAATGACAGAGCTATAGGGTGGTGGTGGTGACTACATGTACATTATACCATACATGTATGATTGATTACATGTACATGTACATGTATATACATGTGTACATATTTACTCTACATAGACACAGGGTGGTGACTACATGTACATGCAATTATACCATACATGTATGATTGATCACATGTACACACTTACGAGGATAACCTCTACAGTGTTATAAGGTGGTGACTACATGTACATGCAATTATACATGTACACACTTACTAGGATAACCTCTACAGTGTTATAAGGTGGTGACTACATGTACATGCAATTATACATGTACATGTACACACTTACTAGGATAACCTCTACAGCGTTATAAGGTGGTTACTACATTTACGTGTAATTATACATGTACACACTTACTAGGATAACCTCTACAGAGTACTTCAACTGGAGTTGACAACTTTTTTTCACTAATCTTCTCGTATTTCTGTTTCTTTGTTGCAGCCTAAAGAAATAAATTACAAGAGATGATATGACCACATCCATTCCATCAACAAATGATCACATGACCATATGCATCCCATCAGAGATCACATGACCATATGCAACAAGAGATCATATGACCACATCTATTCCATCAACAAGATATCACATGACAATGCATCCATCAAAGAGATCACATGACCATATGCATTACATCAACAAGAGATCACATGACAATATGCATTCCATCAACAAGCGATCACATAACCATATGCATTACATCATAAAGAGATCACATGACAATATGCATTCAATCAAAAAGAGATTACATGACCATATGCATTCTATCAACAAAAGATCACATGACCATATGAATTCATCAGCAAGAGATCACATGACCATATCTATTCCACAAACAGTTGCCCACAAAAGCACATTTTTAGAATTATTAAGTTCTACATCAGAAAAGTGAATGAATGATGCATTAAACAATGACCTATGAACACATGATACTCAGAGCAGTATGTTGCGGCATTCAACTATCCACAAAACTATCTGTTACTATAAATAGAAAACTGCACCCCCACTATAACTGTTTAGATTATATGGAGTGTTCTGTCCACACTGGTCGGGAATAACCACCACTCATCATGAATTAACCACCTCTCAGATGAATTAACCACCTCTCAGATAATACATGTACATGTATAAGGCTTACTGAGACAGTATTAAGTATATACTGGATAAACAGCACTAAATGCAATGTAGAATCCATCCACCACTCTAAATATCCTGGGCAGAACTATTACATATGCAATGAATGAAGGCTATCAGCCAACTTAAACAAGAAAAAACAAAATTTGGTATCTAACGAATAGCGATTAGACTTCCTGGATACGACTATTATACATGCATTTTCATAAACATCTGAATAAAACTAGATGTATTTGACTTCCTAAGAATAAATCAGAGACCATAAATGTAATTAAAAGATGAGTAAAACTAGATGTAGTCAACTTTCCTAGAACAAATCTCGGAGACCATAAAAGCATTTAAGTACAGTAGAGGTGAGCCAATAAAGCATTAATGAGCTCCTTTTTTTTACTAATCTATAATCTATTTATTATCTTCAGTTTGTAAAGGTGTATAAAATATCAATTCTTGATCATATATAGCGTGTGTTAATATGCATAATGTTATGTTTTCTTGTTAACCTTTAGTCCTTGCCACGGTAGACTCCCTAAATTAAAATACATTAACATGTAACCCAATGACTCGAGGTCATCTCGCCGACTCTGTTCTGTAATTGATGAAAATATGTATATGTATATGTGTATATGTGTATATGTGATATTGTATGTGTATGTATGTGTATATGTACATGTATATATGTGTACATGTATATGATGTATATATTATGTGTATATGTGTATATGTGATATTGTATGTGTATGTATCTGCATAATTATAGTGTTAATTTAGTTAACTATAGCTGTAACTAAAACCCATTTTAATAAGGCATTGTGACTTTTAGTTAACTAAATTACAAGTCTATTAATAACTACAACTAACTAAAACAAAAAAATGGCCGATAATGGTTGGTTCTAACTAAACTAAAACCCTTTTAGTAAACCTAATATTGTTTTAGGTAATCAACTATAACTATAACTAAAATACGAGAAACTAGACACATAACTAAAAGTGGTCATTATTGTCATACTAAAACAACACTAGCGCATATACACTACACAGATCATATGATAATTCAGTGACTATCACATGACTTACCTATTCCTAAATGTGTATTAATACTAGCATAGCGTGCAGTTCCAGTAAGGTTTTTATTTTCTCTGTAGGGTATGTGTTGATGAGTTCGTGCATCACGATATTTTTTAGCAAGCCCAAAATCAATGATATAAACCAAGTTTCCTTTTTTACCAAGTCCCATCAAAAAATTATCTGGTTTGACATCTCGATGAATGAAATTTTTGGAATGAATATATTCTATTCTACTTATCTGTGAAGAGAATTAGTAAGATTTGGTATAAATGAGTATGTGATTTCTTATTGCCTAATTCCATCCATCCGTCCATCCCTCTGTCCATCCGTCCGTCCATCCATCTGTCCATCCGTCCATCCACCATCTGTCCATCCATCCATCCATTGATCCATCTGTCCATCTATTCACCATCCATTCATCCATCTATCTATGTATCCATTTATTCACCAATTGATCAGCCAGTAGTAATACTGTCTTGAGAGTGAATTTACGAGAACAAAAATTAAACAAATCTTCTAAACTAGGACCGAGTAACTCCATTACTAAAACATTATAATCACCTTCTGTACCACACCATTTAATAGAGGGAATACCAACTGAGAAATGAGAGAAGGGAGAGAGGAACAAATTAACAGGAGGAATAAAGTAGGAAGAAACACAGTACCAAGATAGGGAGAGGAAGAGAGAGAGAGAGAGAGAGAGAGGAGTCAGCAAACACTCATTATATATGTACATGTACATGTATATCCAATTGAATCACCATAGTTACATATAAACTGATATTACCACTATTAGTAATGCATTAACGCACTCTCCCTTTTCTCTCTCTCTCCCTCCATCCCTGTGTAACTTTTCATTTAAAATTAGTTTAATTCTAATCTCCAGGATGAAGACACTTCAATCCATAAATAAATGTTTGCAAACAATTACTGGCTCCAGACTTCAAAGAGCTCAAAGGTAAACCACAGGAAATATTACAACGCATTCTACAATTTAACAGATTCAAAGAACTTTGTTATGTTGATTTGTGACATGCGAGAGGGTATTTTCAAAACAAATTTGTCTGTTTCAAAAAGAATCTTTAATGTTGTTTTAGTTAACAATATATACCTAATAGCCATTTGTAAGGTATTGGGAATTTTTTAGTTAACTAAACTATATCTCTTTTAGTAAGTCAGGTATTAAACTAAGTTATAATTATAACTGAACATGGTCCAGTGTACTGCCCACACTGGTCAGGAATAACCACCACTCAAATGAATTAACCACCTCTCAGATAATACATATATAGGCTATTGAAACAGTATTAAGTATATACTACTGGGTAAACAGCACTAAATGCAAGCTAGACTCCAACCACCACTCTGGGCAGAGCACTGGCGGCCATTGTTGTCAATTTAAAACAATGCTTCACAATAGTATCTTTAGTTGAAGTAATCATTACATCACACTATATGTGTGTTTGTCAGTATGTCAGTTTCTTAGTCTGTTTAACTGCACA
Source organism: Petrosia ficiformis (assembly GCA_947044365.1). Taxonomy (NCBI): domain Eukaryota; kingdom Metazoa; phylum Porifera; class Demospongiae; order Haplosclerida; family Petrosiidae; genus Petrosia; species Petrosia ficiformis. The sequence goes on from OX345643.1 coordinate 6,170,389, forward strand.
CCCAAAGAAGCCTAAAAGGCCAAAACGTCATGTGGAGTTTTATTTTGTTTCTTCATAATAAATCTTTTGGCAAATATTGATCCCAGTGATCCAAGAATTAGAGTGTTCTAAACTCGATGACAAAGTCAAGTAAAGGAATGATCTTGTAGAGTTCTCTACTACCACAGACATATTAGTCAGTCTGTGGTCACTCTCTCTGTCACTCTATCTATCTACCCAATTAGTGATACAGTAATCAACTAAATACTAATTGAGGCGAGCCTGAGCAAGCCCCACTCTAGCCAGGTCTACGAATACTCTCCAATTTTAAATCCCATTTTAATGGATAGCTACATGTACCATATTCTCCTATTTATCTGTTAAATAAAAAAATAATTTCAAATTCTTGCTTGCTCAGGTTCGCCCTTTGATGCTGTAGTATTAACGAGATATACTATTATCCAGTGCAATATACAAGATGAAGATGAAGGATATGCAACAATAAATATTGGAACTGATACTATTTCAACAAGTAATTGATATGTAAACACTACACGTATTAATTGTACATTTTCTACATGTACATGTACACACACACGTACACACCACGCACATACATGTACATGTACATATCCATACATATGCACAGTCACACATACATACATGTACATATGCACACAATAACAGACAGTCACACACACATACATGTACATGTACATATCCGTACATATGCACTCACACATACATGTACATGTACATATGCACACAATAACAGACAGTCACACACACATACATGTACACATTTTTCCCCTACCAGAAATGCACACACATACATAGTCACATACACATGTAAATGTATATACATACTACATAGGTACGTAGTGTACATGTACATATATACATTGTATGTATGTATACAGTATACACCTTCACTATATAATTACACATACATGTATATACATGTAACTACAGTAATATATGACAGGGGAGGTTGGCTTTTGAAAATGAAAATGAGGTTAACAATCTCCAGAGGATAACATAGAATCAAAAATGAATCATATCACATGATAATCATGTGACTCTAGGGCTTATGTTTGAACTGTAACATATTAAAGATCATTCATGTTTACTATGACATCAGAAAATATTCCTTTGGAATGACCAACAATCTTTTTACCATCATCAATTTCATATATTTATCTCTCCATTTTTTTTGTGTATGTCAAATGTCATTATTGAGTTACAGTATAATCATGTATTAACCTTATGACATTATACTATACATTATATTACATATAAATAAAGTCATCACATCACAATTTTGAGGTTGGTAAGAATGTGAACAGAGTTGAGAGCACATGTAACCCTGTTAAGTACAGCTACTCACTGACCTCCAGACTGCATCAACTTATAAAATTTAGCTTCTATATGAAGTTGTGGATGCTTAGTTTTTACACATTCTAATTTAATGGCTACTTCCTCTTTTGTGCCAATATTAGTTCCTATAGAGAGAATAAATAGGTAGATAGATAGATGAATAATGATGGAAGAGAGGATGTAAAGAGGTTGATGAATGAGAGATACGAACTAATAGGAGATTATTTAGGTCACATGACTCAATGTCATGTGACCTGAATAATGATATATTAATTACATGTAGATGTATTTACAATACACATTTAACCACATGTATAATGTAGTGTATGTACAAATGCACACACAATCTGTTGGCCATGAATCCATTGTTAAGAAGACACAATAATGACAATAAAACACAATATAGATGAGTCAAAATATTATGAAACAACTTCCAATAAAAGGTATTATTAATGAATGGCACAGTAACTATAACAGAGAAAATTAAATTTTATGAATTGGAGTCATTAAGTGTGGGGGGTTCGTGTCATAATCTAATGAACCCTTCACCTCTCAGAAGCCAGTAGTGTAGTAGTACTGACACCTACATATGATACCTTATAAGGGCTCAATATACAAAATTATAATTACAAGTAATAATTAATTAATTATTAGTATGATGGCTATTCCGGACACTCTTGTGACAAATAAAGTGTCCTGATTACAGGGGCGTCCTAATTTCAGTAGTGACTTTATATAATAAAGCACAGTTTGGGATATTTGTAAGTGTCCTTAATACAGGGGGGTCCTCATTTCAATGATGTCCTCAATAAAGGGGTTTCACTGTAGATGTATTAAGTCAGAGATATACTGAAATATACTGAGATATACTGAGCTCTTTGATCTACACACAGCTGGTATTTAATTAGTAGTCTTTGTAGAGACTCTTAATTAACAATAATAATTATTATAATAACAAAACACAAAAGACTTGTTAACAAGATCTGTTAAACAAAAAACCAGTAAAACAAGTCTTGTAAACAAGTATTCATAGTTGGAGGTAAATGTTCTGGTATAGTTAGCCACACACATGGCTGATTCTGATTGGTCAATCATTAGCCTGGAATGTAATTTATAAATAGATTCGGTTTCGGATGTCTGATGGAAATGTCTACTTACAAGCGAAAACTATAAGAGTCAATAAACTTGCGAGGAAAATGAAGAACATCTACTGAAATTGATGAATATGACATATACATGTATGCAAGGATGAACTACTACGCAGTTTTGTGATTAGAGAGTTTGAGGAAGTCAAAAAGAAACACTAGTTATCTGGAATTAGTCATTAGTAGGTTCATACACTAATTCTCTATTAATGTAAAAAGATTTACTGTTGAAATGTAAATGGAAACGGTTCCTTCTGGAATAGAGTCTTTTGCCCAGAAAGCTTCAATTATTGTATCTACCATTCAAACTTTTAATAGCTAAAGATATTGACAAAAATGAAAGACATCAGAAAAGCAATCCAAGTGATTCTGGTGGCGATGATGTACAGATTATTACAAATGAAGAGCTTATTAATCCATTTAATCCTTGAGAGATTATGACGAAGCCTTTCAAAGATACTATTTAGCTAAACAAAACCATTTTCAAAATGTGCAAGTGAAGAAGTTTCTTCAGTGTCTGCGAAATTTGACAAAAATGGACAAATGAATGAAATTAGTATGAATCCATCAGCAGATCCCCAACCTAGGGCAACCACTATCGATTGGCTCACTGTACCAAAAACTCGACTGAGGATTCACATATCACTTCAAGCCAGCATAGAGGTGAAAATTTTATGGTGTGGAATGTAGGAGGTAACCAAGTCACATGATCAAAAAGCTGCAGGGGTAACCAAGTCACATGATCAACAAGCTACAGGGGTAATCAAGTCACATCATCAACAAGCTGCAGGGGTAATCAAGTCACATCATCAACAAGCTGCTGAAGGCCAGTGTAAAGAGCAAATATTAGGATTGGTAACATTTGTAACACTTCTTCATTCATTTGATACAAAGTTTCATTCTTTTGAGATAGAATCACATGACTACATCTTCACTTGTAGTGTTTGCAAATAATTCTTGAAAGATTCTTTGACTATGCATGGTTCGGGAATTTCCCTGATATCTCTTAGTTATGACCGTATATCTGCCATCAGAGTTCCATTTTCTAGTTCAAGTAGCCATCTTGAAAACTTTTTAAAATCTCCTCCATCAAACTTTCTCATTCCTTGTCTCTGACTCTTCTCTAACGTATTTCCTCATCTTCGCCATTCACAAAACTATGGAGAGCTTTAACCTTGTCGTCATGGTTTCTTCCATGCAGGCATGGCTAAAAAGGCTTCATATATACGTACATATAGACAGATAATTATATATACATGATGACACTTGAGATGGAAAGAAAGATACCTGAGGCAATGAAAAAATGAAAATGAGTTGCCTCAGGTGGGATTTGAACCCACGACACTCTGCACTGGACAGATGCTCTTACCAACTGACCTACCATAATAGTGCTATTATAAGGTATATATACCAGCAATGTAATAACAGCAATTAGCTAGGAAACTATTGTAACCAAAACATTATCTTAATTGATGAGTACATGTTGTTGATATAACAAAGTATAGTAGTTTATTATTAGATCATACTAAGAGATAGGCAGTCATCTTGTTGAGGGTTGTATGCTGTGTTATTAGATCATACTGAGAGATAGGCAGTCATCTTGTTGAGGGTTGTATGCTGTTTTGTGACTACAAATAATAGATGGATGGGTTGTGGTATGTTGTAGTGATGAGAACTTGCATAATCTATGTCAGCCATTTGGTACACAGGAATGCTAATAAACGAGGTAACCAAATATCATTCTACCTACATGTAGATATCAAATGAAGTAGTACTATTATACTAAATGGTTGAAGAGACAGTGTTTGATTCTACACACATGTACAAATGTTTGATCAATATACATTCTACCTACATGTAGATATCAAATGAAGTAGTACTATTAGACAGTGTTTAATTCTACACACATGTACAAATGTTTGATCAATATACATTCTACCTACATGTAGATATCAAATGAAGTAGTACTATTAGACAGTGTTTGATTCTACACACATGTACAAATGTTTGATCAATATACATTCTACCTATATGTAGATATCAAATGAAGTAGTACTATTAGACAGTGTTTAATTCTACACACATGTACAAATGTTTGATCAATATACATTCTACCTATATGTAGATATCAAATGAAGTAGTACTATTAGACAGTGTTTAATTCTACACACATGTACAAATGTTTGATCAATATACATTCTACCTATATGTAGATATCAAATGAAGTAGTACTATTAGACAGTGTTTAATTCTACACACATGTACAAATGTTTGATCAATATACATTCTACCTATATGTAGATATCAAATGAAGTAGTACTATTAGACAGTGTTTAATTCTACACACATGTACAAATGTTTGATCAATACACACACACACAAATATTTTCTCATTCATATAATTATCATCAATAATATTTATTTACTTTTGTGTCAAATACTAGTTTCATTTTATGATAAACTATATCTCGTTACACTACAATATTTCAAATTCCATTTTAAATCATTCCCACAAACTATCACTTGCTAATAAATTAATTATTACACACCTTCTTTTGTCAATACACCAATCGATAAATCCCCATCCGCCCACTCATCCTTTCATTCACCTGTACCATACTCAATCACTAATTCTATACTCATATCACCCATACTCCTACTCGTACATCCACTCTCATACTCAATCACCCATACTCCTACCCGTACATATGTTCCCATACTCCTACTTAATCGTCCATTCCTATTCTCAATCATTCATTTCCATCAATTCTTATAAGCAATACAATACAGGAAACCACAAATGACACATAACAGGATGAGATAAAGTTCTGAGTAAACATAAATGATGTTATGATGTAATATTATAACATCATCTATAATATATATGTACATAATGTAAATTATTTAAATCAATTTTAGTAATGGCTGCCATACTTCAACTGTCTGTAACAATGGTTACCAATACCACACCTTAACTGTCTGTGTCCAATGGCTACCAATACCACACCTCAATTGTCTGTGGCAATGGTTACCAATACCACACTTCAACTGCAGCCAATGGCTACCAATACCACACCTCAACTGCCGATGGCTACCAATACCACACCTCAACTGCCTATGGCTACCAATGCTATACCTTAGCCATTTGGAGTATATTGTAGATAGAAAGACAAGCAATGAACATATAATTATTAAACCCTTGCCCGCACACACGAAGTGAGACAGTTACTATAATCATTGTCTGTATTGAAATGAGAGATATTTTACAACAATATATGTAAGTAACAAAATTGTATAATTATACAACATAACCACAGTATGGAGTTATGGGATATTCATTGTTTAGGGAAATATCAAATGTTGACACCAAGTAAATCCTACTGACAGAAACCTCACAATGGATTACTTTATATGTGAAACGAGTACATGGATACACACATGTACATACAATTGTACAAGGACAATGCGAGTAATTTTAATAACATATAGTGTATGAACATACAAGATACAACACTTGATGTCTTCACGCACATACATACACATTTATAATTAATACAAAGTTGATTGGAACAAAGGAAAATAGCTCCACACGTTTTATTTGTGTGGAAAAAAATCCCTTAAGGATTTAAACGTTGTCCAGTGCTACTTCTGTTTCAAGATGTACAACTTAAGATAACAAAGGGTAATTGTTGTGCATATGAATTTTCACAGCAACACATATAAATAAAGATATATGTATATATATATTATATATATATATAATTATAATATATATATATATATATATATAATTGACATTATTACAGTATATATATATAATAATATAATAATCATATACGTCAATGTTGATGTTTCACCACACAATACACAAACAGACAGTATTACTTATTCATCTCACCAAGATATATATCACCAAATGAGCCACTACCAATTTTTCTTCCTAGACGATACTTCCCTCCAACTCGTAACTCCATCCTTACTGAATTTAGTTCATAAACAAAACTACAGTTAAGAAATGAGATAACTAACTCCTTAGATAATACTATCTAACTCGTCACCCTAGTAATGTATACCACAGACAGACAGAACGCTACTAGAGTCAAAAGTCAAAAGTCAAAACAAGTGAAACATCAAAGAGGGAAGCCAAAATAATAACGTGCTGAACATATGATGATCACATGATCAAATTGCCGGTCATGTGAATGAATATCACATGACATAAAATGGTGACAATTTGTTTTGTTACTATTTTTAGAGTTAGCACTGCTTAGCAGAATGAGACAGCTTTAGCAAAAGTCCCCTTGTTGAGTCACACCTTGCTTTGAATATATGTAAGTGTGTTTCCAATATCTGGAGTGTACTTGTGTCATTGTATATTTGATCATATCACTAGTCTCATTCCCAGATATTGCAAATCATGGAATGGGGATCTTCATTTGTTTACGACTATGTACAGTCATCAGAGGAGGAGCTCTCCGATGGTGAACTAGAAGAAGGAATGTGGTTAAGTGATAGTGAGGGAGAAGATGATGTCCGTCCACCTCCTCCTGGTACCACTACATCTTCTAAACCTGGGTTTTTTGGAAGATTTTTCCGACGAGCACAGACCGCTAAAAGACCACCTACTATTCCTCATAGGTAAATACTTTAGTAATGAGTAACGTCATGTGACTTACATTGTAGAGTGGTAATGGTTGAATGGATATAGCATGTGACATACATGTACATAATGTGATCATGCACGTTGATAAGTTGGTCAATGGTCATGTGACTATGAAATGGGCTAATCCAAGTTTTCATTTAACGCTAAGAATTGTTTTGTCAGTCAGCCATTTTAGATGAGAAGTAGATCTCTTTCTGGGTATATCCATCGGCTTACTACATTTATGAATTATTAATATTAATATCAGTTAATAGAGTTTATCATTATGAATAACCCTAATTGTTATGTACATACATGAAAAATTCTGGGTGGGCAAATCAATGTTTCAAGAAAATGAGGGGGGGTTGGAGGTTGGAGCTAAAATACATAATACTAATGTACGTACTTTGCGGGCACTTCAGCATAATTATATAGCTGGCTCAGGGGGTGGGGGGGGGGGGGGCGAAATGCCCCCCCTCAAACCCCCTAAAAAAAACCCTGCATACATATATGAATTTGTATTTTTGTTTTTAGTGATTCAAGTTCTGATGACGAAACTAATGAGATACAAGATGCATCTACTGAGTAATTATATTTATAATATTTAATTGTGTAATACCACGGGATTCTAATTATATACATAATGTACTGGCTGCCGGGGGGTATAATTAAAACATACAACACTGTTATGTATGTATTTATGTATGTACATGTATATATGTATGTATATATGTATGTAGGTATGTATGTATGTATGTACATGTATGTATGTATGTATGTATGTATATATGTAGGTATGTATGTACGTATGTATGTGTGTATGTAGGTATGTATGTAGGTATGTAGGTAGGTATGTATATGTGTATGTATGTATATATGTATGTATGTATGTATGTAGATATGTATGTATGTATGTATGTATGTATGTATGTATATATGTATGTAGGTATGTATGTACGTATGTATGTGTGTATGTAGGTATGTAGGTAGGTATGTATATGTGTATGTATGTATGTATGTATGTATGTGTGTATTTATGTATTTATGTGTATGTATGTATTTATGTTTGTATGTACTATTATCTTTTTTTAGGTTATCTCGTCATGCAGGTTATGTAGACTTGACTTTACCATCAAGTGAGATATCAAAATTAAAAGTACAAGTCACTCCTCCTCAAGATAATATCACAGAGATGAGTACTGGAGCGACTATAGGAACAGAAAAGAATGACAAAGAAGAAGAATATGAGGGATCTCCTGTGAAGTATGCCCAACTAGCTGAATTTCAAAAGCAAATTCGTGATCAGATGGAAGACAAGTATGTTAGAAAAACATGTGACTAGACATGTAGGGCTGCATTTAGGGGGTGTGGCATTTGCCCCTCCTTACTAACATCTTGCCCCGCCCCCTTTGACAACTAAATACAGCTCTGACATGTGATAATCACAGGGCAACCCTGAGCAAGCAAGAATTTTAAATTAGTTTTCTATTTAACATATACATGTACATGTAAATAGGAGAATGTGGTAGCTGTCCCATGTGTCATTCAGGTTTGGATAGGGTGGGGATTGTACCAATTAATACATAAATGTATACGTGTTTGTGAATATGATTGCAAAAATTGATCTTTGCGGTAATTAATCTCTTGGTCAAATCCTTATCTTTGAACGATCATTATTCAGTCAACTGATACAGGAAGACAGTGAAGACTATCGATGTAGTCTGGGCTCTAATTAGAATGCTCACAATTTTAACAAATAAAATTTTTGATCAAACCCACTTTATATACATGTACCTGTATGAAATTTGGTATCTAAGACTGTCGATGTAGGCCGGGCTCTAATTAGAATGCTCACAGTTCTAACAAATAAAATTTTGATCAAACCCACCTTTAGACAACAAATTTCTATTGTGTGCTGTATAAAACAGCTGCATAGCACATAATTATGCTTTTAATTAAGATCAATATGGAGTTATATATTTAATTAATCTCATTACCATGTGTATGAACATATGCATTAATATTATTATGTACATGTACATACATGAAACATATATTTAATTAATCTATAGGCCACACCAATTAACTGCAGGACAGAAATTATCCAATCCCAATCCATTTGTAAAACGTGAAGAGGATGATATTGTGGAACAAAGATCATATACTGAGCCTACTCGAGGTATGTTTGTTTGTGTGGAGTGTTCTGTCCATACAGGTCGAGAGAACCACCTCCAAGATAATACATATACCTAATTATATAGGCTACTGAGGCATAATTAATTAATATACATGTATACTGGGTGAACAGCACCAATTGCAAGTTAGAGTCTGACTACCACTCAAGAAAGAAGTGTGTATCTCTTTGAAATTGCCCTCTTATCATTTAGCTCCACCCCTTCCTCCTCCTCCTCTTGTGCCTAGTTACATGTACAATGTACATGGGAGGGTTTCTTATTAGTTTCAAATCGTTATTATATCCCCTCTTATCATTTAGCTCCACCCCTTCCTCCTCCTCCTCCTCTTGTGCCTAGCTACATGTACATGGGACGGTTTCTTATTAGTTTCAAATCGTTATTATATCCCCTCTTATCGTTTAGCTCCACCCCTTCCTCCTCCTCCTCTTGTGCCTAGCTACATGTACATGGGAGGGTTTCTTATTAGTTTAAAATCGTTATTATATACCATCTTATCATTTAGCTCCACCCCTTCCTCCTCCTCCTCCTCCTCCTCCTCCTCCTCCTCCTCCTCTTGTGCATAGCTACATGTACATGGGACGGTTTCTTATTAGTTTCAAATCGTTATTATATCCCCTCTTATATTTAGCTCCACCCCTTCCTCCTCCTCTTCCTCTTGTGCCTAGCTACATGTACATGGGAGGGTTTTCTATTAGTTTCAAACCGTTATTGTATCTCTTATCATTTAGCTCCACCCCTTCCTCCTCCTCCTCTTGTGTCTAGCTACATGTACATGGGACGGTTTCTTATTAGTTTCAAATCGTTATTATGTCCCCTCTTATTTAGCTCCACCCCTTCCTCCTCCTCTCCTCTTGTACCTAGCTACATGTACATGGGAGGGTTTCTTATTAGTTTCAAATCGTTATTATATCCCTCTTATCATTTAGCTCCACCCCTTCCTCCTCCTCCTCTTGTGCCTAGCTACATGTACATGGGAGGGTTTCTTATTAGTTTCAAATCGTTATATCCCCTCTTATCATTTAGCTCCACCCCTTCCTCCTCCTCCTCCTCCTCTTGTGTCTAGCTATATGTACATGGGAGGGTTTCTTATTAGTTTCAAATCGTTATTATATCCCCTCTTATCATTTAGCTCCACCCCTTCCTCCTCCTCCTCCTCTTGTGCCTAGCTACATGTGCATGGGAGGGTTTTCTATTAGTTTCAAATCGTTATTGTATCTCTTATCATTTAGCTCCACCCCTTCCTCCTCCTCCTCTTGTGTCTAGCTACATGTACATGGGAGGGTTTCTTATTAGTTTAAAATCGTTATTATATCCCCTCTTATCATTTAGCTCCACCCCTTCCTCCTCCTCTTGTGCCTATTAAACAGCTACATGGAATAATGAAAGGAGGGATTAAGAAACAGAGAAAGAATCGCGTGCGTTGGAATGAATCTTATAAAAAAAGTGAGTATATTTATACATCTATCTATTTTATCAATAGTTGTGTGTTTCTATCTATCTATCTATCTATCTATACATTTATCCATTCACTCTTCCTTCTTAAACTAGAGCGTAAAGATGACTCACATGGGGTACGTACTCGTCGTACTGACACAAACATTCTTGCTGTTAAATTCAACACACTAGCTGAAGCAGGGAACTTCCACACAGGAGATGCTGAGTTTTGTTCTAATCCAGAATGTGGAGCTATTGTATCACATCTCACTAAACTAGAAGGAGATGATGATAAGAAGGTGATGTTGTATATACATGTATGTATACTTTGTTGTTGCAATACGTTACCCAACTTGGGAAACCGTACATGTACTTGTGGCACATTATTTTGAACACTTATCTCCCAATACTCGCTATTTGGCCATTTTGTACAGGAAGCAAACTAGATTTGGTATCTAGGAGGAGCATAAACTGGTCTTCCTGGATACCAAATTTCATTGCCTTCCTCATTCATAATTACAGTATGTGTCAATAAAATGTCACCATACAGTAACAGTAATTACCTTATTTCTATTGGCAGTAAAGTATAGTAATTACAGCAATTGCTGTTAAAACTACTGTTGAACTACTGTAGTGTGGAAATGAAACTACTGAGTAATTACTGTACTGTATGGTGACTTTTTATTGACATATACTGTATGTGCTACAAGTGTGGTTTTTAATCTTTAGTCCACATGATAGAGGTGTGGCTAATTAATTATTAATTACACACCCACATAAATAATTAAATCATTCACATAATTGTTATAAACAAGCTAACAATACTTATACATACATGCACGTATAATTTACTGATTTCTGACAACACTCAAGTAGTCACTAATTAAATTCCACAAATACTCAAATGGTGTTTCAAGTAACTAAATGAAGTTGAAGATCAAGTTTGAAAACTTTCTCAACCTAGCTGGCTATCTGTAGTGTCTATAGAATTCCAGTATCAGTGATTTCTACACTAAAATATTCCAAAAAATAGTCTTTCCTTTAACCTCTTCTCTGCCACATTCTCAACAGTGAAATACATCATCTACATTTACTGTCAGGGAATAAACTAACACAAGAACTCCCTATCAAACAAAACTAGTCTTGCCTATATATAAGGTAGGGATGAGCCCTCATGGTCTCTGCAACTAGTTATTGAAAGATAATTGTCACAACAGACGATGTTGTAACAGCACTATTATCAGTGATGTGTGTGGAAACAGCCAGTCATACAGGACATTGTCTGATAAATTTAGTGAATGTCTGGTAAATTGAAACTAAACTGTATACAAAGTATATGGGGAACAGGACATGTAGGTCAAGGAACAGGACAAGAGTGATGAAAGTACATGTAGGTCAAAATGTCTGGTAGTTGGCTCAAAATTTCCACACTCCTGACTATTGTATACATAGGTTATTGTATGATCTCAATTGAACAATTCATTTATCATACACACTTATTCGTTTATATTTATATAATGAATTCATTTTTATTCCTTCCATTTATTGATTTCTTGCTGTTCCTGAAGATATTGTTCACTCTTATTGGGCCACTCCTTCCATTTGGTTTCAATAGGGATTCTTTCACCACTCTTCCACACAGCAACTGGCTCTAGTCGTTTGGTTATCTTCCTCATTTCTACATGACAATCTTCCAGTAACACATCACATTCTGTCAACTTCAGGACAGTCACATCAGCCAACTCACCACACATTAACGACCCTATTTTGTCTTGTTTGCTAATAATCAAGGCAGGAGTTGATGTAACGGCTTTGATAACATCGTAGAGTGGCATTCCTAAATGAAGTAATTTGGACATGATTGTAGGTAGATCATATGCAGGGCCTTCAACACAACCAGAGTGATGATCGGTACTTATGGTATCAGGCCATAAGGACTGCTTTGCACATAGTTCAGCTACTCTCCATGAGAAGCTTCCTTGTCCATGCCCTATGTCATGAAATATTCCTCTATCTCTTGAGGCTATCACACTGGGATAGAGGGAGTGAGGGATGGTGGTGGTATCTATGATGCTACTTTCAAATCCATGGTACATATGTGTACGAATATCTCCTCTCTTCATTTTCCCAAACAGAGAAAGTCTACTGGAATCTGATGAAAAATGATATTAAAGCAAAGTCATAAAACTCTTGTGACTTTTAGTTAACTAAACTATAAATAATATTACAGGTCTACTGCAATAACTAACTAAAATGAAAAATGGCCAATAATGGGCACTTTTAGTTAGTTAACTAAAACTTAGTAAGCCTACTATTATTTCAGTTAATTAAACTATAAGTTTGAGAAATTATAACTAAAAGTGGTCGTTATAGTCAAACTAAAACAAAACTGATGGGAATTGTAGCTTGTACGAACATTAATAAATAATACCTGATGAACAAACAGGAATTGTTGAAAAGGAGTGATGAATCATTAAAGGAAGGTTACATTTTTCAGCAATAGAAAGTGCTCTCCTATGAAATAGAAAAGAATTATTATACTATTCATTTAATGCTAAACTATACCTACATAGTCTATTATCTGCCCCTTTACATAAAGGAGGAAGGGTCATGTTACATACGTAGGGTAATGTTATGCAATGTTCCTGCTACATTGTTATTTTGTAATTATGTAGGCATGATTAGCATTCCCACAGCAAAATACATGTTTTAATTGCATCCATTTACACAAGCATTGTTTACGTATGTCAACAGACCCTTCCTCCTCTATGCGAAGGGGTGGGTACCTATATGCTTCTTCCTCGTGTTTTCCTTCATTGGAAATATTAGCTACAAGACGAATCTTTATCCCGATAATTTTGTCCGGGTGTTTTAAAGCACAATCTATGCACTCTTGTTCATTGACATCTTCAAGAACCTCAAGTTCACCGGGAACACCTACAAAATGAACACTATGTGTTGGATTATAAATAACCAGAAAGAAAAACGGGTTTTAAAACCTGCTACAATACATATGGTACTAGACCTGCATGTTAAACTATGACTATACCTTTGTCTGATGCACATCCAGCTTTTTCCAGCCCTATTCTTGAAGCATGAAGAAAGAATAAAATCCGTGTCTTTCTCGTCTTGGCATAGCTCAAGAAAGCATCAAAATTTCCAGCACCTGTGTAGTGAAAGGGTTTCAGTAAATACTGCCAGTAGAGTGTATTATCGGTAGCAAAACATTCAAGAATGTCAATGGCTTCATATAGGTGAATGGTTTCTGCAAGAGCTGTCATTGATCTGGTGTATGCCTCACCTGTACTCCCAGCATCCACTACTGTAGTGACCCCTCTTTTGAGAGACCATTCATCTGGATCCACTCCTAGGACAGTACCACCAGGGAAGCTATGTGTGTGCATGTCAATCAATCCAGGACACACAATACTGTTAGTAGCATCAAAGACTTGGCCTTCTTGTGGAAATTGGAGGTTCTCTCCAACTTCCACCACCTTTCCTCCTTGAAGAAGCACATCAAGGGGCTCTTTGTCTATTCCATTAGCTGGATCAATCACACGACCTCCTTGCAACAACAGGTAAGCCATTGCTGTTCTTTTTTAACCCCTGCAACCTTGTGCGTGGGCGGGTGTTGGAGTTAGAAAACTTTCTTATCTCTAGAAAGTTGTGAAGGTGTACTCATATACATGAAGAGCCGAATGGCTCTAAATTTACAATTTATAACACCACATTCAAATTTACACTCATATTTTGTCATACAAATATGGTTGAGTGATATTGAAAATTAAGTTTAGCAATAATAATTATTATTATTATTACCTAAAGGTGACTCGCAGTATTGCAACTACTCATTTATACTGTCTATGATAACAAAAATAGGCTCGTTTTTTTTAAAAATATGACACTTCAGATCTGAGAGCATGGAGCATTAAGTGTTATCATATTTTTAACTGCACACAAATTATTATAACTAATTACAGTAAGACAGTATTTTCCCATTGTGATAATATTGGCAGACCAAAATTATGTGATATGATTATTACAATGGAATAGTATTGTACAGTAGTATGCGATATATTGGATTATTGCCTGACCCTATACATACAAGTGTCAATTAATCTTGATCAGTTTTTGGGTCGTTTCTTCATATAAGAAGTCACGAAATTATATTACATTTATATAGTCTCATATGGTATAAGAATTATGTTAGGAGTACTGACATTGTTAGGGTTATATCAGGATGTTTTTGTTCTTACTCAAGCATGAAATTATTGTATTCTGTGGTTTGTACAAGTATTATACTATATTGAATGTGTAATATAGCTACTATACTATCCTTATATGAAGTGATGACCAGTTTTTGCAAAGATATTAAATTTTTGAATATGAAGTAAATAATTAACGAACTTACATAAAAACCAATGTTTATATTGGTGTTCCTGTTTAAATCTATAATTATTATTATGATATGCATGCATGAGAGAATTAGGAAAACTGAAAAGTCAGGGATCTGAACCAACCAACTGATACTTAGTTTCTAATTCTCTCATGCCTGATAATTAGTGCTGGGACTCGATAATCAAAATATCGATAATCATTATCGATATAGCACATTTAGCGATAATCGATATCACGACCAGATATCAATTTGTACTTATGTGTGCATGTGCATTCAGTACAAGGCATTTGTTTAAAAACATCCTAGTAACTTAACTTACAACTGGTTTTGTATTTGGTACATGATACCCAAATTATCTATTTTTATGCCAATTAGTGGGAGGTCTTTCCTGTCAAGTAATTAATTCCTTCCTCTGATATTATTGATAATCAATCGATATTGGGTGCACTAATAATCGATATTGGTGTCTCTACTGATTCCCAGCACTGCTGATAATGCCTTGTATAAGCCTAATGCAATCAATCTTGTGTCTATAATTAATATTAATTATTATTGTACATGATTGCAGATTTGGACTTGTGAGTTCTGTGGCACTAACAAAGAAGTGGAGCTGGTTCCAGAGGAGATACCTACACTGAATGATACTACATATCTTCTCACTGGTGCAGCAGCTGTCCAGTCTGAGGGAGGTGGTGGACCACTAGGAGATGAATCTCTTGTCGTGTTTTGTATTGATATTTCCGGAAGTATGTGTGTTACTACAGAAGTGAGTTTGTCTGTGTTGTGAGATAGTGCAATATACTACATACTACATAGTGATAGTGACGATAGTTGTGACACTGTGATAGTGATATTAATAATACTACAGATAGTTGTGACACTGTGATGGTGATGGTGACAATAGTTGTGACACCTGTGATAGTGATATTAATAATAGTACAGATAGTTGTGACACTGTGATAGTGATGGTGACAATAGTTGTGACAGTGATAGTAGTGATAGTGAAGATAGTTGTGATAGTGAAGATAGTTGTATCACCATCACAAGTGTCACAACTATCGTCACTATTATTATTATCACTATCACAAGTGTCACAAATATCGTCACTATTATAACTATCACTATCACAAGTGTCACAAATATCGTCACTATTATAACTTTCACTATCACAAGTGTCACAACTATCTTCACTATCACAAATGTCACAAATATCGTCACTATTATAACTATCACTATCACAAGTGTCACAACTATCATAAGTGTCACAAATATCGTCACTATTATAACTTTCACTATCACAAGTGTCACAACTATCTTCACTATCACAAGTGTCAGTGATAATTACTTATAAATTATACATAGAGTTTAATTATTATATTGTTTAGTACTATATATAATCCTTGATATCAGGTACCTGGTCAACATGACCTCCGAGGAGCAAAAGAGAAAAAAGAAAAGCTTCTTAAAAGTCTTCCTACAGATCTAGATATCGATGTCAGGAGGGAGGAGCTTCAGTATATGCAGGGACAACGTCGCAATGTTACTTGGATATCACGAATGGAGAGTGTTCAGGCTGCTGTTGATGCTCAGTTATCTCGTTTGGCACATTCTGAACCTAATAAACGAGTTTGTCTGGTTACATTTAGTGATGATGTGAGTTTAGTTTAGCAATTATTATTATTATCATAATTATTATTATTTATATTTTTATTATTTGTTTTTACAATGCATATAATTACCCTCGTTATGTATGTACTCGTATCATAGTGTTGTTTTAGTTAACTATAACTAAAACTCCTTTTAGTAAGGGATTATGACTTTTAGTTATAACTAAATTACAAGTCTATTGTAATAACTATAACTAACTAAAATGAAAAGTGGACAGTAGTGGCACTTTTAGTTAGTTAACTAAAACTAAAACCCTTTTAGTAAGCCTAATATTATTTTAGTTATCAACTGTAACTAAAATTTGCACAAACCATCATAATGACCATATAGTTCTTGACTATAACTAAAAGTAGTGATTATTGTCACACTAATACAACACTATGGCATATACTAGGTTGTTATTATTGGTGATGGTCGTATGGTGCCAGTAACAATGGCAGGAGACAAGCTCAGTAATTCACAAACTGTAGTAGATACAGGAAGAGAAATACCTTTACCAGCTGCCATTAGAGAAACACAGAAGGCTTTGTCAAAGAAAGTGTTCAGGTAATGTTTGCTTGTCTATATATAAATATGTATGTAGGTGTCCATCACCTGTCTTATAGTCTTGAAGAGTCAGGTCAAACTGCACTTGGACCCGCTGTTCTCGTTTCCATAGTGATAGCATCTCAGAAACCAGGTTCAAAGGTCAGTTACATTATAATAAATATATTGTATTAATTATCACATGTTATTAGGTTATAGTGTGTACTGATGGACTTGCTAATGTTGGTTTGGGTGGTTTAGATGGTAAGTTAGTTGCTACATGTACAATGGTTGTTATGTACATGTACATGTACAGTATAGTAGGTTGTTATGTACATGTACGTGTACGTGTACATTAGATTGTTATGTACATGTACGTGTACGTGTACATTAGATTGTTATGTACGTGTACAGTACATTAGGTTGTTATGTACATGTACGTGTACACTAGATTGTTACGTGTACACTAGATTGTTATGTACATGTACATGTACATGTACATTAGGTTGTTATGTATGTGTACATGTACAGTACAGTAGGTTGTTTTATATAATTATACATCATATACATGTACACTACCTCACTATCAATACAGTGACTTCTAGTGACAAGGCATATGCTGCTGCTGTGAATTTTTATGATGATCTTGGAGACATTGCACTAGAGAAAGGGTAAGTGGAACACTTCTCTCTCACACTAACCTCTACATCCTCTTGTCTTCCTCAATCAGAGTTACAGTCTCTCTGTTGAAAATCCAAGGTGGAGATTGTCGTGCTGTAGAGCTTGGTCAGGTGGCCAATCGTACTGGAGGTCAGGTGACCCCTGTGAATCCTCTAACTGTGACGGAAGAGTTTAGTAGCATCTTAACTAACCCGGTGATAGCTACAGATGTTATATCAAAAATCATTTTGCACAAAGAACTGTAAGTATATTCTCATTAACTTTACTGCTTATAGTATACTAATAATATACCAATAATATACTAATAATATTAAGTATATTCTCGTTAACTTTACTCCTTATAGTATACTAATAACATACTAACAACGTACTAATAATATTATATACTATTACAATATAAGTATATTGTAATTAACTTTATACTCATTTACATATGTATCAAGAACTTATGAGCGACAAAGCCATAAAGGAGTGTCTAACTATAGACTTGTTATATAAGCATGTGTAATAGATCACATGAACACCCACCTAAATGTCCTTATATGGTAGGTTTTCTGAATACAAGTAAACAGTCTGGGACTATACAAGTGGATGCTCCATTGTGGTTTCGCCTCCTCAGTTATCATCCATTCATTTATCTGTGTCTATCTATAAATAGATATATATTGAGCTTCTATCTCTTATAGTTATATTCGTACAGAGGATTCTCGTGAAAGTGTGATAGTCAAACAGGTTGGAAATGTTACAGCTGATAGTGAGCTTACTTATGAATATGGAATGCATCGATCGAAGAAACCCCCTATAGCTCCAACACCTACAGATGGTGATGAAGTGAAATCCAAAGGTATGTAACTACAGTAGAATAAGTTTAATCAGCCACTTAATTGTACCTATAGTATACTAATAATATGCTAATAATGTACTAATAATGTACTTATAATATACTAATAATATACTAATTATGTACTAATAATATACTAATAATGTATTAATAATATACTAATAATATACTAATAATATACTAATAATGTACTTATAATATACTAATAATATACTAAAATTTACTAATAACATATTAATAGTGTACTAATAAAGTACATGTATATGACATCTTGTTTCATTAGGTGATACAGGAGGAGCCTCACCTGGTATTACTAAAGTTCCTCCTCTAATAATTGATGGTCAGACTCATGTAGCCTTCCAGCTGCAAATAGAATACACTAGTCTTGATGGAGATAGGTGCTTAAGAGTTATAACACAAACCAAACCTGTCACAAGTGATAGAAGTGTCGCTGAAAAGGGTAATATGTACATGTATAGACAGGCAAAAATGACAGCAAAAGATGAATGGATGGATGGATGGATCGCTGGATCGCTGAATGGATGAATGGATGGATGAATGAATGGATGAATGGATGAATGGATGGATGGATGATGGATGGATGGACAGACAGGGACGGATGGATGTGGATGAATGGATGGTTGGATGGAAGGATGGATGTGTGAATGGATGGATACATCAATGGATCAATGGATGGACAGACAGTACAAACAGCCATACTATCTTAAAACTCGTTATTCTCAACAGATATGGATATTGGTGTTATTGGTAGCCATGTTGCTAAGCAAACTGCAGAACTTACAATGCAAGGAGAGTTCACAAAGGCAAGAGTCAAGTCCTTGTCTGCTCAAAAAATGTTACATGAACAAAGGTTGATATGAATATACTGATCATCCACATATCATATACTGATCATTCACATATCATATACTGATCATTCACATATCATATACTGATCATTCACATATCATATACTGATCATTCACATATCATATACTGATCATTCACATATCATATACTGATCATTCACATATTATATACTGATCATTCACATATCATATACAGATCATTCACATATTATATACTGATCATTCACATATCATATACAGATCATTCACATATCATATACTGATCATTCACATATCATATACTGATCATTCACATATCATATACTGATCATTCACATATCATATACAGATCATTCACATATCATATACTGATCATTCACATATCATATACTGATCATTCACATATATACTGATCATCCACATATCATATACTGATCATTCACATATCATATACTGATCATTCACATATCATATACAGATCATTCACATATCATATACTGATCATTCACATATCATATACTGATCATTCACATATCATATACTGATCATTCACATATCATATACTGATCATCCACATATCATATACTGATCATTCACATATCATATACTGATCATTCACATATCATATACTGATCATCCACATATCATATACTGATCATTCACATATCATATACTGATCATCCCCATATCATGATTATCCACATATCTTCTCAGTGGCCTCACTTTGTTTTTGTTTTATCAAATACAGTCGTTCAAGTGAATCCAGACGATGGGAATATACTAATTATTGTTCCAATATGATTCCACTAGAGAATGAGCTACACATAATGCAACAGGTATTGATTGTCATATGAGAACGTAACAAAAACATTGGAGCTCTTATATTAAACTTGTCTGTATATAACTAATGTAAATTCATCTCTTTGTCCATCAGAGTGAATCTACTAGTTATGGTAGAAATCTCAGTGATGATGAGGGAGAAGAGGAACGATATGAAAGGGGGTCAGAGTTAATGGGCATGTCTTTTGCAGCCAGACGAAAGATGAATACTTCATATTCAGCTCCAATGGCACCTCCCAGACCACTGCCAAAAATGAAGGTTGTTATATACATACATACATACATACATATATGCATACATACATACTTACATACTGTACATACATACATACATACATACAATACATACATACGTACGTACGTACATACACACATATCATGTACATACATACATACATACATAGATGCGGAAGTCAAAAGAAGTGTCTAGACGTATGGGTATGTCTGATGATTTGGCTGTAGGAGTTTATGGATTAAAGGTTAAAATAAATTCACTACAATTAGCAAATTTATGGTATTTTTTAACTCCACAGTCAACATCATCATCTATGTTCAGATCTCCAGAAGTATACCAACCACGAATGAAACCTCCTCCATACCAACCACCGAAGAAGGATACCAAACCACCTCCTCAAAAACCAGAGAGTGATGAGAGTGATGAGAGTGATGAGAGTGATGAACATGATGAGAAAGATAAGTGATGCTGGAAGGAGAGAATTAGTGTGCAGCTTGATTTAAAATTTGTATGTCATATTTAAAGTGTTTTAGTTACAAAAACTTATATAAAAAATTTTAAGATCATAAATTATATTTTTTGCTTACAAAAGATTATATAAAATTCTTACAAAAAAGTCACACTTCAAACAAGCTATCATAGGAATAACAGAATGTCCCACTGGCCATGCCAAACAACATAGGGGTTACATTCCTTCTTGTCTTTGTTTTTGGCTGTTTTCCGTCATCGTGTTTAGTGAGTCCTTCATCTTGTATATAACTATCATCATGTTTAGTGAGTCTTCTGTTGATATCGGGTCTAACCTCTTTGTATGATGATAATAGAATTGGAGATGACTGACGATCTGGTATATCAGTGAATGGAATCTCCGTTACTTCAAAAACAGTTTGACTAGTTTGACTAGTATTACTAACAGGTTGAACATGTTTGGAACGTACATCACTGGAACGTACATCACTCGAACTATCATCAGTTATTTCAGACAATGTACTCTTTGATTGTGTTTCCATGTGAATACTTGGATATTCAATAGCCTCTGTGTTCTCTAATCTCTTATCATCTTGATCTTGTATATGAACATCAGTTAACATCTCTCTGATATGAGTCTCATCAGTTGATTCCATCACCAATGCTGTTGGAACTGAAGTGCTTGTATCACAGGTTTCTTCTTTCAGTTTACTGATTTCAGAAGTCCTTTTCCTTAACTGAGCTTCTCTCATATCTTCTTGTGTATCATTGAGGTCACCAATTTCTGTATGAATAATGTCTTCTCTTCTTCCCTTGTTTAACATAGAGCCAATGTGAACTATTGAATCAAAAACACCAAATGCATCAGCTATACACAGAGAACATGCAAACTCTGTTCTTAACTGTAGACTAGAAGAAGAATCCAAGTTACCATCCTATGAATATATAAAGTCATATCATCATTGGTACAGAGATACTGGTAGTAATCAATGGTAGAGTGACACAACAGTTGATGGATGATGATAGGTGCAGTGATACAATGGATAAGGGTGATCATTGATAGTTTTTGGTACAGTGATACAGGTAAACAGATGATTAATCACATTGGTACAATAGTTAACAGGTGATCACTGGTACAGTGATACAATGGTTAATAGGTGATCACTCGTACAGTGATAGTGGTCAATTGGTCATCATTGGTACAGATCAATGAGTGACATTGGTATGATGCAAAATTTCATACCAACAGCTGATTGGCTATAAAGTAATGATGTCATTGTGCATCATCTTATACTTACACTTTCACTTATGGCCTGTACTCTAACTCTTCGAGCACCTGACAATGCTAAATGAATAGCTCTCTTAATAGAGGAAAGAGGCAACCATCTATAGATGAAGAGAAATCATATAAGAGTGGAATTAGGCCTAAGCAATTTTGATATTTAGCTCAGAATATAGATTTAGTACTTCATCTTATATTGCATATGATTATATGTATCCGTGTTTTGTGAGGTAATAGTTATTCCAAATAAATACAAACACAACACAAATTATGCACTTAGTTGTCGTTGTTTCTCCTCCTAACAGACAGCCTCAGTAGAATTTATGAAAGATAATTTATGTATAATATGCATGTGATAATATTAGTAGTTTGCAATATTCTAAATAAGCTTGTGATACTATTATGTGTTTTTGTATATTTTTGTCTATTGTGGCTTCTTTAATAAAGAACAATTTAAAAGAACTATCATATCAAAGAGAAGACTTCTACCATCTTAGAGCCCAAGGGAATTACTTCATCAGTCCAGGAAGCATCCTGTGTGTTATACTGAAGCAAGGAGGCTGACTAGTTGCTAAATTCCCAATCCAGTGAACTTAGAATAAATATTTATACTAATATAATTATGATGTGAATATATAAATGAACAATTAGCCAACTCTAGTATGGATGAGATATAATGGTTGATGAGATCAACAGACAGCTAATTACATCATCATGACATCATTATGAAATCATTACGACATCATGAAATTCTCACCTTATGGCACTAACTTCCAATCCTTCTTCCATACTCAGATTTTCAATGGACAAGGTGGCAAATCGAGAAGGATAATGGTCGAATGGTATCCGTAGGAAATGACCAACATAGCTTGAATTCTCATTAATAATCTATAAAAATTATCATAAAAAATATTACAAATTATAGCTGAGACCTTGCAAACAATAATTACAATATCATTATGTATCAATGAATATTTAATAAGGTACAGTAATTAATTAATAATTAATTAGGTACCTTAAATACATTATTTTCCTCGAAATTTCTGATGTTTTTTAAGAGTTGGTTGTAAGTACCAAACACACCAAGTGACTCTTCATAACATTCTCTTGCAGCTGTTTCAGCAGGTGTTTCCCTATGGAATATACATAATTAATTAATTATTTAATATGTAAAACATATTTACTATGCTACCATACGATGTGGTTAGGTGTATTTGCACTCATCTTATCAAAAATTCAATTATTAAACCAGTTTATATAATTATATTATATAAACTGGTTCCTGATTAGCTGGTATATATACCACCTGTTGGTGTTAAGAGGTTATAGTTTAATTAAATAAAAGTTGGTTTAGTTATAAACTAAATCAACACTACTAGATAGAATCCACTCGTGCAACAATTGCTTGGCATACATGTACATGTACAATGATACATGTACATGTACATGTACAATGATAAGTACAATGTACATGTACAATGATAAGTACAATGTACATGTACAATGATAAGTACAATGTTAAGTACAATGTACATGTACAATGATAAGTACAATGTACATGTACAATGATAAGTACAATGATAAGTACAATGTACATGTACAATGATAAGTACAATGATAAGTACAATGTACATGTACAATGATAAGTACAATGTACATGTACAATGATAAGTACAATGATAAGTACAATGTACATGTACAATGATAAGTACAATAAGTACAATGTACATGTACAATGATAAGTACAATGATAAGTACAATGTACATGTACAATGATAAGTACATGTACAATGATAGCACAATGTACATGTACAATGATAAGTACAATGATAAGTACAATGTACATGTACAATGATAAGTACATGTACAATGATAAGTACAATGATAGCACAATGTACATGTACAATGATAAGTACAATGTACATGTACAATGATAAGTACAATGATAAGTACAATGTACATGTACAATGATAAGTACATGTACAATGATAGCACAATGTACATGTACAATGATAAGTACATGTACAATGATAGCACAATGTACATGTACAATGATAAGTACAATGATAAGTACAATGTACATGTACAATGATAAGTACATGTACAATGATAGCACAATGTGTACATGTACAATGATAAGTACAATGATAGCACAATGTACATGTACAATGATAAGTACAATGATAAGTACAATGTACATGTACAATGATAAGTACAATGATAGCACAATGTACAGGGTGTTTGTAAAACCTGGACTCTGGACTGGACTGGACTGGACTGGACTCGGATCAACTATAATATTCGCCACCTCATTAATAGGTGTGGCAGGTGGCTCACCAGATTCGTGCATCCAACTTCTCTATTGCACTGACAGGGACCCTACCAATACAAAGCTAACCCTAGGATGTACAACCAAGGGACCCTATTTCCTGGGTTTTACATTTCTCCTCGACCTATTTCCTGGGTTTTACGTTAAACGGGTTAGTACAAACACCAGATCTTCATCGCTTGATAATCATCATCCACCATCGTTGTACACTTACACGCCGATTCACGTGGTTTCAGTTAAATTAATTGACAGTTATTATAAACTCTCCAGTCCAGTCCAGTCCAGTCCAGTCCAGAGTCCAGGTTTTACAAACACCCCAATGTACATGTACAATGATAAGTACAATGATAGCACAATGTACATGTACAATGATAAGTACAATGATAAGTACAATGTACATGTACAATGATAAGTACAGATAGCACAATGTACATGATAAGTACAATGATAAGTACAATGTACATGTACAATGATAAGTACATGTACATGTATTTAGGTTATTATGTACATTTTTTATTTTATTTTTAGAATGCTAAGAGATATTACAGGCCTCGTATTATATCCACATAAACTTCCTCCATAGCAGGTGGTATACACCTCCTGGCCATGTTTAAATATATTACTTACAATTAAGTGATTATTAAGTACAAGCATACAACATATTTACATACACTGTACATACAATCAATTGATTGTACAAGTACATAACATATCTATAACATACTTAATACACACATAATTAGTTAATTACACAAAACGTGTTTCCCCCAAAGGGTGACATCGCTCCATCATTCTTTGATTTTAAGGTTTATGTTGAAAAACACTGTTTTACAACACTAATTGAACATTGTTGACCAAATGTCACGTACCACTGATACACTCCTCCACCCTTATCCTGGGAAAACACTGTATCATATTATAAATGTAGTACATACATTTTGACTATTACAGCAATCTGTCTATATGCAGATCCATGTATGTATGTATACATGTATGTACGTACGTAGGTACATGTATACATTTATACATACATACATACATACATACATACATACATAAATACATGCATGCATGCATACATACACACATAGATACATACATACATACATACATACATACATACCTTACTACTCTATATCTTGTTTTTAAACCTCCAAAATCACACCATGTGGCTCCACCATAAGTAATCCGACCAACCAAAAATATAGGCTCTCTCGAAACAGGATGAAAAGAATATGGTAGTATTCCAGCTGCTTCATAACTCTTAATAAATAATTTGTACGATGTGTGTGAAATGGAACGAACCTTTACTTCAGCTTGAACAGGAAGGAGAGTACATCGGAGAAAACTCCGTTGGCCTGTGGTTTTAGTATGGATGTATCCGCCTTCAAAGTCTATTATAACATCTCCAATCTGGACATTATTACCAAATGGATCTTTAGTGAATGCAGTTTCCAATTTTGTATTTAAATCGAATGGAATATCGCTCCAGTCTCTACTGGAGGTAAGGAGATTAATCTGCTGAGAATTATCAAAATTCTTTTTTCGGGAATACAGCGAACCTGTTGGTAATTGTTGCCAAACCAGTTTTTCAGGTTTCAGATGTGATAGATTCAGAGCATTCAAATGATTCCTCTTCACAATCAGGAGATCAATGGGAGGATTCGTAATATAATGATTGTAAAGTAACTCCACAAAGCAAGGGCTCAGTTCATATCCATTAACACACGTAATACCTACTATTAAAGTTTTGGAAGCTGGGATGAAGTTTGTAGGATTCACTCTTTTATTTTTCGGTTGGATTTTTTCATTCACTGATGTTATTATATTATAGAGTTCCTTGAGCGCTTCTCGTTGACTGAAAACCCATTCAATCATTAATCTATTTGGAGATATTGAATATAAACTTCATCGTAATTATACCAACACTAGAGAATGCTGTCCATATGATTATATTCCAGCAATATACAGTGTGTGCATTCTTTAACTCTAACACATAATCACACTATCTATATAATTGTAATTATATTTCTAGTATATAACTCCCAAGGGGGCTATGACAAAATGAGGTCGTTACATTATCCTTGGCTAATTTAACCATCAACAAATTCCATAATATAGTAATTGAAGAATGAGATAAACTAATATATATTATATATACTGTAAAGTTCCATAATCATCATAAAATATATATTACACTATATATAATAGTTCTATATCATCTTCATGCAGGAGTAGAGAGGGACCCACCTATCTCTGAATGGAGACATTTTTGTTCTATTCCATGGTCTAACAGTGTGAGGTCTGGGAATATTAGGCATTCTATTTAAATGAAAGCAAAGATCAAGTTCACATGATTGTCCAATCAATCCTGGTTTTCCAGAAACTAAAATCAATTCCATCTTGATCAATATTTGCCCACTCAGCACAATACTAACTATTATTAAAATTATGTTATTAATAATTACAAGCTTAAAAATCATTACTATTTATATATTGTCTGAAATTAATTTCCCATTCTCTCTCTTTCCTCAAAGCTTTAACTCTCTCTTTCTTATTGTCAATCTTTTTGACTTGCTTCTGTCGTCTAGTCTTCACAGCAGAAATATCACCAGGACGAAAATGAGTAACACGTGGCTTCTTTGACTTGATCCCAATTCCAAGTCGATCTTGTTTTAAAACAGTCTTTACCGGAAACTGTCTCCCTTGTCCTTCACTACCAAGACCCTTGTCTGGGTTCCATCCACTACGGAGCATCATTTGAAAACCTCGATTAGATTGCGGAAGAGTATATGATAAATATTTAGTTCTGTGTTGACAACAGAACTGATGTACTGTGGAAACATCATGAACTGATGTCACTGAGTCACTTAACTGTAGTTTACAGATATCACAGTAGTGAGAGAATTTTTGTAAGTGTCTATTTTTACATATTGATTTACTGTCTGGATGTGCCGTCACTACTGTGGCTTCATCATGATTGTCAGAATGTACTTTACCTTCGTCAAGATTATGAGAACATACTCTGGTTTGATCTACATTGGGACTTCCTCTGGTTTGATCAAAGGTATTGGGATCTCCTCTGGTTTGATCGAAATTATCTGAATGTACTCCACTTTCCAATAAACATTTAGGTCTGAATTTCAAAACGAAATCTGCAACTTCATCATGTCCAGCTGCTCTGGCTAAATCTACTGCGTCCATTCCTCTTTTATCCTTCACGTCCTTCCAAACAGCACCATTTTCTAACAAATATTGTACAATAGTCATGTGACCAGCACACGATGCACACATGAGTAATGTCCAATCGAAATTATCTGTTAAATTGATATCATAGCAACCAATGGAAATCACTTGTTTGAGATCTTTTAGATTACCTTCTTGTACAGATCGAAATAAGTCTGTTACACTAATGGTCTTTTGTACTGAATATGTCATATTTTTAAAGCTGTGCAATTTCTTTCTTTTCATTCTACTGGGAATGGCTGAGATAAAATTTGTCCGACAATCCATACTTCTGTCTTTAGAAGAGTACTGCTCTACATGACTTTGAGAGTCACTCATCCTTTCTGTTTTATTTCTATCTCTGATATCACTAACAGTAGACACAATAGATTCATATATCCCTCTAGCTTCTTCACCTGTCAAAGGTCCATTAGAATTTCTCCTCTTTAATACATCATCAGCCTGATCTTCATGTAAACTTGTGTCCTCGTCTCCATGTTCAGGAACAAAGAGGATAGCTGTGCCAGTATCGAAAGGAAGAGTACGGTGGAGTTGTTTATTGGTATAAGATCGCCACTCTCCTTCTTCCATTAGTTACATAGGTGTGGTCGGAATAATTATAGCCACACCTGAACTAATTAACACGCCCATCTTTAAGCATTAATTATTATTTGAAAATGTTATGATCTACAGAATTAATGTCACTTCTTTGCTTTCTTGCCAACTTCTTTTACAGCAAGATCTGTGAAAAGAAAATAATCCAATAAACAGATAAATCTAACCAATAAATGCAAGAGTTAATTACAGGGCTTAGTCTTAAGCATAGAGGCCGACACATCAGTCTGGATTTAGTGTCAAAGGCTACATAGTGCAGTATAAGAATAATGCAGCCTATTTTAGGATAATCATTTGCATGTTCCATCATTATCTGCAATAAATTGTAAAGTGTTGCAGCACTATGCCAAGGAAGAAACAGTGTCCTGTACACACTTCACTTAGCAGTGAGATGGGTTTGGCCATGCTAAACTGTATAATACTATTCATAAAATCTAATTTACCTGGTGGAAGAGATTGTCTAAGTTTATCAGCCTTTTCTTTATCAGTTACTACTAACGTGTGTAGATACTTAGAACACCGTACTTTGAATTTTACTTTGTCTCTCGTCTTAACAATCTTAACAGCTAAAGTAATAAAAATTCAGTGCGTACACAGACACACACATAATATACAAGTACAGAGCATTACAATAAACAGCTCACAGATACTCCCATACAGTGGAATGGACACATACTACATAGTACACGACTATATTCACAGTTTACTAGGAATACACTACACCTCATTAAGCATTCATAAAGGCATGGCCTCAACACAAACCCTCAGGCATGTGGATTACGGAGTGTGTTGTGGCCATGTCAATAAGTTAACCCATTTGATATAAACATCTGGATGTATTACTAATCAATGATATTCATAGGTGGCTTCTAATATGAACAGTTTCCTACACATCATGTCACTCACATTTGGCATCTTTCCTTCTGCAAGTAAGTAAAAAGTCTTTAATTTCCTTGATCTGTTTCGGCTATAGTTTTATGTAAAACATCACAAATAATACTACTTCAGCATTAACAAAACACTATAACACTATCATACAATATGTGCTTGATCTAACATTCAAACAACACTAATCTTTATAAACAGTAATAAGTAATATTATTACTTACCATTGCGATGTTAATATTCCCAAAGTATTCAACCTGTTAGATGAATTAAATACAGTAACTCAAAATATACAAACACACAATAACTCATGAGCAAGTACTGTATTCAAAACTTTAATGAACTGAAGGATTAAAAAAGATAGCTATTTAGTTACTTACCACGCGAGAAAAGAAATACAGCAAGAGTGGGTGTGGCCATCAAAGTTCATTATTTTTGGGTGTGGCTCATTATTTGCAAAGAAACCAGCTCCACCCAAAGAGCAGAAAATGGGTAAGCATTAGTAGCTATCTATTGCAACTAATATTATATACTGTTCTTTAGCATTAGTGGTGAAAAGACCTCGTAGAAGAGGTCAGACAACTAACCCTCCAACCTCAGAGAGGAAATCTCCAGAGCCAGACAGAACACCTCTAGGAATATTCAGACCACAAATTAGTGCTCCAAGATCTACACAAGGTGCAACACATATACATGAACACACATGCTATAAAATTTGAATAATTATGTGTGTAATGTTCTAAAAAGATCATTGTTTCATAATGTTTTCTCTAGTGATGGCTACTAGGAAACCGTTACCAAGTGATGAAGTACTGAATATTCTCTTTGATAAACTTCTGGTAATTTTCAAACCATTTTGCTACACAGTTAATCACGTCAGGTTTATACATCTCTTTGCAGTTCCAGTTGCAACTTCCACCTGACAAAGTTGCTGAAATGAACATGATGAGTCCACAACAGAAATGGAGTTTAATTCTAGCTCAGGTATGCAATAATTCAGAAATACATGACAATATAGTAGTCAGTTACTTTGTGACTTTCATGGGGTTTGATGGATGGATGGATGGATGCATGCATGCATTAATGAATCAATGGATGGATAGATGATAGACTTGCAGAAAAACAGATAGCAACAGACATAGAAGTGATACCTTACAGACATATTCCATTTTAACAGCAAGAATCCAATTCTGGTTTGAGTTGTGTGTACTATATTGAACAACTAGTAAGACATGCTCAACCTGCACTGAAGGAGAAGAAAGTTAAAAGAAAACTTTTAGACAAACTACACCCTCTCGGAAAAGTGTTGAAAGATCTTGAAGTGGAACTAAGAACAGGACAAGAAAGGTAAGTGTGAAGCATATTAAGACAAGCATATTCCAGTTCATTCAACTGAACTGCACTCTTCTGCATTATTACATCATTCCAATGTAATATTAATAAAGACCTGAGACCCAAAGTGGCCTAACCCATAAAACAGTACTACGCATACCCAGGTTAACACCAAAACACCATCAAAATATGTTTTAGGAGCAGAGAAAATTCAGATTCGGCATAAACAATTTTTAGTCCCTTTTTTTACAATATTGAAAACTTTAAGCATTTGATTTTTCAGTTAGAACATTCTAGCTCTCAATACTTCAACTATTTGATATCAAATTTATATCATGAAGTATCAAATATCACTTCTTCTTTGAAATAATATTTCTTTGTAGTTGGGTAAGTGAGTTTGTGACAACTCCTAATCATGGACACATTGCTCTGATGGATCTCCTAAAAGATCTCATTTATTATCCTTCACTATTGAATGTAAAATTACCCACAAAATTCTCAGTTCTCCAGAGGAGCCCAGTAAGCAAACACATAAACACAATTATCTTGTACAATACTTAGTACACACATGACTTAATATTTAATAGTCTATCGTATTATCTATACTCCTTCCATAGGCACATGTACATGTCAGTCTTATGTGTGTACGAGCATTGATGAATCAAAGAGTAAGGATAGGACATACATACACATTAGCATTACACATATTCGTACATTGCTATATGAACACACACAGTATAGTACTGTATGTCATATCTACACAAACATCTATGTATATCAAACACTATTTCTACAGAGTGGATTCAGTTCTATTATTAGTTACAAACCAAGTATTTTGACTCTCGTAGAATGTTTAGCATTTCCTCATAACAAAACTAAAATACTTGTTCTCAAGGTAAAACAGAGATCTCATATACATACATATATACATACATACATACATACACACATACATACATACTTACATACATACATACATACATACATACATACATACATACATACATACATACATACATACATTATTTTGTTTCTGTTCACAGTTACTAATATCAGTTCTTCTTGCACCTGGAGGACCTTCGAAAGTATATCAAGGATTTGAACAATTCAGGCAACTCAAAGGAGAACAAAAGAAATATCAGCTTCTTGTATACTCACTTCTGAAGGAACCTATTGATCACAATTATCAGGTTTTGAAATTATCATACTAATAGCATTTACATACATATGTACTAACGTACTTACGTACCTACATATATAAGTATGTAGGTACACATATACACATACATATACATACTTACATACATGCATACATGCATACATACATACATACATACATATATATATATACATACATACATACATACATACATACATACATACATACATACATACATACATACATACATACATACAACACACAAACATACATACATACATATGTACATACCTATCTATAGGCTGAGGCACTAAGGTTTATCAATACAGTTGTACAAACAGCTGGAGATCCTAATTCTCGTGTATACCATCAACAAGAATTCCTAGATGCTGGATTAGATGTCACTGAAATAATGCATGTTAGCCCCTTTACATATACACACAAATGCATATACATACACACACGCACACTATAATGCATACACAGACATACATACATACATGTATATACATAAACACACATGTACATATACACCATACACAGATACACACTATAATATAATATATTTCTATCCAGACACTACGTGGTGATGAAGATGAACATATACTTCATGAGATAAGAGAATGGTCCAAACATTTCACTGACGTTCAAAAAATTATTGATAATCTAATGATTACAAGAGGAAGAGCTAGAGGACTGAAACAAGAGGTAATGGAATATATCACTAATATACTAGATATTTCCAGCTTCATAAGCATACATATACAATCATACATCCATATAGCAATCGAAATCAATTCATCAATCCATACTTATATCCAACTACTGAATTTATCCTCTCAACTGAAATAATTCACCTAATCTCATTATAAATTATCCGTTTGCTTATTATAAAGTAGTTTGGCTATGTATGTATACATGTATACGTACATGTATACATGTATGTATACATGTATACATACATGTTGATTTAGTTTAATGTCAGTTAGTTTTGACCTCTTGACATCTTGCTGTTACAGGTAATCTTAGTTATTTTGAAATAGTGATTTTTTCCAATAGTTTTAAGTTATAGTTAACTAAAATATAGTTTGGCTAAACTAAAAGGGGTTTTAGTTATAGTTATAGTTAACTAAAACAACACTATACAATGTATATATTTACACATACATTACTTAACAATATATATCGTTATCAGCTGGACATGACTCTCACATCTCTAAGAGAAACCACTATTCAAAGAGACAAGTATGTTGAGTATGGTCACAAGGTAAGTTCAGCCTTGATGTTCATTATTATGACTTTTATAATTAATATTTCTCTCCATTAGTTAAAGTCTAAATGTATTGAATACAGAGAAGAGCTAAAGAATTTACTTGAAGAAATGGCTGATAATGAAGTATGTATGTATGTATGTATGTATGTACGTACGTACGTACATACGTACGTACGTACGTATGTATGTATGTATGTATGTATGTGTGTATGTATGTATGTATGTATGCATGTCTTTTTTATGTACATAATAAAATATATTTTAGAAATTTGATGAAGAAAAACAAGAAATGCAGAAACAACTTAAATTATTAAAAGAAACAAATAAACGCTACAAAGAACACACCATTGAACTAAGAACTAAAGTATTGAAAGTTGTGGTAAGTACATACATAAGTACTTTAAGTTCACCAGATAATTATTAAACTAGATAGAAGAGATGGATATATGGAGATGGATGGATGGATATATGGAGATGGATGGATGGATGGATGGATGGATGGATGGATGGATAGATGGATGGATGGATGGATGGATGGATAGATGGATGGATGGATGGATGGATGGATAGATGGATGGATGGATGGATGGATGGATGGATGGATGGATGGATGGATGGATGGATGGATGGATGGATGGATGGATGGATGGATGGATGGATAGATGGATGGATGGATGGATGGATGGATGGATGGATGGATGGACGAATGGATGGGATGGGCGGATGATCAATGATTAGAGCAACCTAGTTTTGTTTCAATACAGGGTGAGAAAGAATTAGAAGGAATTGAAATAGACCAAAATCTTGACTTTGGTGACATGATTGAGCAATTAGAGAAACAGAGTAGTGTAAGTATTGCTACACAAACTTCAGAATCCATGACCAAACTACATGTTGAAGAAATGATTGATGGGCAAGATCGATCCCAAGTTCCTGAAGCTCCTCCTCCTCCTCCGATGCCAGGAGAGATACCACCAGCACCTCCGCTACCAGGTACATAAAGAATACATTAACTTTACATCGTGGCTTGTCTTCATCGTATTCATGTATTCATTTCTTCATATGTAGGAGACATACCTGCCCCTCCTCCATTACCTGGAGCTGGACAGACATTGAAGAAAGCATATTTCCCTAGTCTGCCTCTACCTAGTATTAACTGGGTTCCACTTCGTACAACACAACATACTATATTTGAGGTAATATATATATAAACACACATACGTACGTACGTACATACATACATACATACATACATACATACATACACACATTCATACATACATACATACATACATACATACATACACATAGGAAATGAACGATGAAAGTATAATTGAAACAGTAGATTTCTCAGAGTTTGAAACTTTATTTCAAGTTCGTCGATTAAAAACCAAAGATGGAAAACTAAAAAGTGAAAAACCACCAAAACCTAAACACCTTGAGATATTAGATACTAGAAGAGCTAGGGCTGTTGGTAAATATTTATATGTATATTTACATGTGTGTGTATATATATGTGTGTGTATGTATGTGTATGTGTGTGTACGCGTGTGTGTGTATGTGTGTGTATATATGTGTTTATATATGTGTGTGTATATATGTGTGTGTATGTGTGCGTGTATGTGTACATGTTTGTATGTGTGTATACATATGTTTGTGTTTTATATATATGGGTGTGATGTCATGTGATCTATTTTCTAATAATCTCAGTGTTTGCCAAGCGAAGGATTAGGTATGAGCCTCAACTCATATCCAAATATGTTAATAATACAGATCTTGATGGACTCTTACCAGAGCACTGTGAATTACTGCTACAAATTGTACCACAAGAAAAAGAGGTACGTGTACATATATGGAAATATATAATGTTTGTTTGTGAGTGTATATATGTTTGTGTACATATGAGTACTAGTTGTGTGTTTGTGTGTGAGTGTGTGTTTGTACGTATGCAAATATGTGTGTGTGTGTGTGTGGTATTTCATTATAACCTACATACTATTCCATTTTTTTTAAATGTTTTTTATTATTCTTTTATAATATATAATATAAAGATGGAAGAGTTAGCAAAAAATGCCAATCACTTTAAAGAATTTGGTGAAGCTGAGTTATATCTTTATCAGGTATGTACATACATATACGTACACCAACAAGTGATTGTCATGTGACAATAACTCTGTTATGTATATAGCTTGCTAAAATAGCTCGTTTGGAAGAGAGATTGACTGCTATGTTTTTCATGGGCACCTTTGATGAATTGCTGATTCAGACACAACCAGTAAGTCACATGATTCATCACTCACATGACCTCCAGTATGTAAGTCACATGACCAAGTCACCTATAAGTCACATGATCACAAATAAGTCTTTTGAATTTAATCTTTTGTGTGTTTTACTGATAGAGGGTAGACGCAGTACTCAATGCATCATTATCAATCTTCAGAAGTTCACGACTGAAAAATGTTTTCGAGGTACATATATACATGTATACATACATACATGTGTACATAAACCTATATGTATGTACGTACATGTACGTATGTATATACATATGTACATGAACAGTACATATGTACATACATACATACATACATACATTCATTAAATGTACACCCTTACACATACATGTATACATAATTATATACATAAGCTTATATGTACATACATACATTCATATACATGTCCTTACATACATGTACATGTTATGTATATACACACATATGTACATACATTCATACATATATGTCATCATGTACATGTACATATGTACATGATGTTATCGGAGATGTAGAAAGAAAGAAAGAAAGAAAGACACCTGAGGCAATGGAAAAATGAAAATGAGATTCGAACCCACGACACTCTGTACTCCAGACAGATGCTCTACCAACTGAGCTACCAAGGCAGCATATGTACATGTACATGTACATGTATACTTTATATGTTACTATAAATAATCAATTATTAAATTACTAATACACACACACAGACAGACAGACACACAAATACACATCCGCATAGCCTGGCGGGAGTAATTAATAATATATATTATAATTATTATTAGATAATACTGGCATTTGGTAATTATATGAACAGTAGTAAAAGAGGATCAGTGAATGGATACAAATTAGAATCTCTTGGAAGAGTAAGAAATGATAATGATATTATATATTACATACTTGCCAATGATATTTACACTTTCTTCCTTTATCCATCTTTCTCTCTCATGATCACTATACCTTCTTCTCTCCCTCAATCTCCTACATATCTATCTCTTTCTCACTACCTTGTGCCATCTCTCAATCCCTCCATCCTTATCCCTCCCACTACTTTCTGCCATCCCTCAATCTCCCATCTTTCTCTATCTCACTACCTTATCCCTCATGATCATGATTCTAATATCTGTCTACAGCTGACAGACACGCGATCAAATGACAAAAAACAGACTCTTCTAAATTATATTTGTAATGTAGTCGAGAAAATATTTCCTCATCTTCTATCATTTCATGAAGAACTTAAAATTGATGAAGCTTGTGAAGGTACGTACATATTAAGGGGCGTATGTTTGCATGTAAGTATATTTGTACTATGTACATAATATTATGTACATGTATGTATGTATGCAAGTAGTATATATGTATACATGCATGTATATACATGTATGTATATACATGTACATGTGCATGTGTAATTATTCATGTATGTGTATATATGTATATGTACATTGTATAGTTTCCATGGAAACAGTTGATGCTGATGTCGAGGCTATAAAACAAGGATTGAAGTCATTGTTAGAGGAACAAGAGTTAGAGCCGCAAAACTTTATACTATATGTATCCTGATGTGTACGTATATAGTTGTATACTATGTGTATCCTGACATACGCATGTGTATATATAGTGATATACTATATATATCCTGACATACACATGTGTGTATACTATATGTATCCTGACATACACATGGATGTGTATATAGTGGTATACTATATGTATCCTGACATACACACGTGTGTATACTATATGTATCCTGACATACACATGTGTATACATATAGTGGTATACTATATGTATCCTGACATACAGTGTATGTCAGGATACATATAGTATACCACTATAATTATGTATCCTGACATACACAAGTGTGTATATAGTTGTATGCTATATGTATACTGACATACATATGTGTATATAGTGGTATGAGTATATTGAAATGTGCACATGCACACTATAACATCTTTTAGTTACTGAACTATGTATAACTAACTAAAATGAAAACTGGACAATAATGGACACTTTTAGTTAGTTAACTAAAACTAAACTAAACGTTTGATAAACTAGACTATATCTAAAAGTGGTTGCTATAGTCAAACTAAAAGAGCCGCACTAAGTGTATATATTTATTATGACTATTCTCCTTGACTAGTATTGTAGAGTTTCTCAAAGCTAGCAAAGCAGAAAGTAGATCATCTTATGCACAACTATGAAGAGATGAAGAATGCGTATACTGAAGTATGTCTTATGTTCAGTGAGTCCTCCTCTTCAGAACCAGCTGAATTTTTTACCTTTTTCAAAACTTTCATTAAAGCTTGGAAGGTATGTAAAATTAATATAGACATAGATACTGACATACATACATATATACATACATACATACATGTACATGTGTAGTCTGCAGTGGTTGAGAATCAAAATAGAAAAGGTCATAAAATGGTACCAGCTGAAGTTCTTTTGAAGAAACAAACTCAAAAAGAGATGTTGAAAGATTTAGCAATAGAGGCTGCTAGTGTTGCTACATCACGTTCAGAACAAATCCAAAAAGAAACATTAAAACTTCAAGAGAAAATGAAAGAAGAGAAGGAGGAGGAGGAGGAGAAGGAGGAGGAGGAGGAGACAGTAGAAACTAAGCCACTGTTTGAAATGCAGCAAGTGAAGTTAAAACCAGTAGACAAACGAGATAGAATGAACAAAGATGAGAGAAAATCTACAGTGCCACAAGAGAAAGAAGTGAAACAGATAGACAGGAGGCAACAACGACTTCCCAGTCATGTACAGAATGGGATTAGTTCCACTGCAACACATTCACCAAGAACTAAACGAAAGGGACCTATCAGTGCCGGGAGTGGCTTGTTAGATGATGAGTACTATTCATCATTACTACTAGATGAACCAATGAATTGATATTGTTACAACATAAAATATATTATAATTATAATCTTTTATTTTATTAAAAGAATAAATTTATATATTTCCAGTAAAATTGAAGTAGCTACCCAGTTATTAATCAACTACCAGATACATACATATACACATGTATGTACATATCTGTTCCTATTGCAGAAAAGTGGATTAATATTGTGTATAGTCCTACTACCAAGTATGAATTTGAACAAACTACTGGAGATTCATCTGTTCCTTGTGATTCCATTGCTTTGGGAAGAGATGATCTAACACCAGAAACACTAGTATAATACATTATTAATAGGCTTGGTTTGATTTGTTGGAGGAGTGGCTCATTTACTGCAAAGGTTAATGAGAAATGGAACGTATATTTTTCGCTATTCTTCTTGCCATTGTTCTGCAATGTTCATCAGCAAGACTGTTTCAAAAAGTAAGGGAACATCATTTATTATACATAAAACTATACCAATGATATATATATATATATATATATATATATATATATATATATATATATATATATATATATATATATATATATATATATACGTATATAATATATGTAATATATATATATATCTATATCTATATATATATCTATATATATATATATATATATATATAATTATATATTATTATTATATTTATAATTATGTATAATATATATATATTATACATAATTGTAACTAAAGTATTTATTATACAACAATCCATAAATTATAGAAACCGGTTCTTAAAGATGATGATTGTGGACAGAGCTGTAGATGGAATGAAGACTGCAAAGGAAAATGCACTGAGTGCTACTTCAATAAATGCAGTAAGCAAGATAAATTAAATTTAGTCTATTGTAGTATTAGTATGGAAATTAGAATTGTGTTGATGTAATTAAACTATGACACACTTGTCACAAGTATTTATTATTATAACACTACCATCGGTTTATACTTCAAAGTGTCATAATTATTTTTCAAACTAGATCCAAACTGCACCCCACCTGCATTATGTCCATCTCGATCAGGTGAGTGTGGAGATTGCATTAGGACTGGTATGAAGTGCTTTCAGTTTATGCTAAATGTTGTGTATTAACTTATTCTTTCTTTGCAATTTATCAGATCATATGTCTTCTAATGAACTGCAATATGGAGCTGTGGGTGATTGTCCAAATGTGAGTATGTGATTGTGTATGTATGTATGTTGTTTGTATGTATGTTGTATGTATGTATGTATGTATGTATGTATGTATGTTGTATGTATTTATGTATGTATATATTATGTATGTATGTATGTATGTATGTATGTATGTATGTATGTATGCATGTATGCATGTATGAATGTATTTATGTATGTATGTATGTATTGTAAGTAAGTACACTGTGTGTATGTGTGTATGTAATAACTATTAACTGTGCATCTATATGTTATACATTTAATATATTTATTCTTTCAGGATTGCAATCATCATGGTGATTGTAAATTCATAGATGGAATATATAAATGTATATGTGACGATGACTGGGGAGGTTTGAGTTGTGATAATGTTAATTATGACCTACCATCTGATCATGCTGTGTCTGTCACCTTAAAGAAAGGCGATTTAAGTAAGATTCACGTTAGTTAAGGATTACTGAATGATAAATGCTGAGTTACAATAATTATTAATAGTTAGAGATTGTGGCTAGGTTTGTTATAGATGCAGATCATTAAGTGACTCCACAAATTAATAAATTTCGTTTTATATGTGCTATAGTGTATAGTTTAATGTCATAAAGTTAATACATGATTATACTATA
The DNA here is from genome assembly GCA_947044365.1 of Petrosia ficiformis. Taxonomy (NCBI): domain Eukaryota; kingdom Metazoa; phylum Porifera; class Demospongiae; order Haplosclerida; family Petrosiidae; genus Petrosia; species Petrosia ficiformis. The sequence goes on from OX345643.1 coordinate 6,210,730, forward strand.
ACTCAGTATTATATCTAGTATAGCGTATAGTTTAATGTCATAAGGTTAATACGTGATTATACTATAACTCAATAATGAAGCAATGGATTGAAATTTGACATACAAGAAAAGAATGGGAAGAATAATTTTATGAAAATGTTGCAAGTAAAGGATTATTGGTCAGTCCAAACTACATTTTTTTGAGGTTATGGTGAAAGTGAATGATCTTTACTATAAAAGTAGCCATAGAAACTAAATGATGAAGGTAAATAAGTTTATAAGTATTTTGTACTGGCCTGGCCAATCAGATCGCTCAGTTAATATCAGGTATAGTGATTAAGTAAGGATATGCAGAGTTCATTAACCTCTCAGGAGCACAAGTTGGACTCGTGTCAATACTGGAGCAAGTAACAGGAGCCAAAAGCATAGGAGAATCATTCAACTTCTGTTATATAGGAGAATTGACTCTCATATCACAAGACAGATATTCTAATTCACTATTTTACACTCCTTATATCCAATACAGATTACTTCACGATCAAAACCAGAAATCCTCCAGATAACAACCTGACATTTATCGTTCTTGGTTTCTCAAAAAGTATGCAAGTGTTTTCCTTGCCTCAAAACATTCTTTATTGCTTAGTAACAATTTTTTTATATTTTCATCTATAGATTCCAGTGCTATAGGTCCCTCTATATACGTTGCACATGGCTACTATCCTACAATGAATAGTTCACAGGCAAGCTCTTGATTTAGCAGTACATACATAATACATACATACACACATAATGAATTAATATTCAATTCTTTTATTGGTGTAATGTATGCATGTACCAACGTTCTCTTGGTACATGAGAATAAACAAAGAATGACTCTTCAGCAATGTGTATGTGTATCATTAACTCTCTTCATTATATAGTATAGTGACAACAGTACTTCATTGAAAAAAAATGTGACTATTTTGAATCCAGGTAATTATTTAAAGTATCATTCATTTGTTAAAAGTAGTAAGGGATGCCAAAATACTTGATACCAGTACTTCCATTCTTGTACCGAGTACTGCTCCAGAATCATTACCATGCCCAATTTTATTTCCTTTTTTTTCATTGATGAATGAATGAATATATTTGGACATGTGCAGTCCAGTACCCAATTAGAACTCAATACCATCAATACCAATTCCTGGTATCATATTGAAATGAAAATTTTGTCATCACCATGAATAGCTAGAATATTTGTCTATGAGGAAGATAGGTGGGGTTGTAAACTTGAAAGGTAGAAAGACGAGTGTTTTTTTAATGGAATATTTATGAGTTGCATCTGTGTCTATATAGAGCACTACTGAATAAGAATGCATACTTCACCAATTATCTCTCTCTCAGAGTTAGGTACATGGTTTCTTGCTGTATATGGAGAAGATGTTAACTCGTTGATTCTTACTGTCCAGGCTAACATGGAGGATGAATGTTTTAGTAACTGCTCAAATCATGGAGACTGTCATACTTTATCAAATAAGTAATAGTAACAGCTAAGTAAAAATATGGCTGAAGACCGTATGTTGGGTTACATGCAAGGATGCATAAGCATGCTTCCATACCCTGTGCAGTCCAGTACCCAATTAGGGTAATTTCGATCTGAGAGCTAAAATCAGTAATGTATAATATATGTAGTAATGTTACTGTGTAGTACACTATAATTAATTAGCTACTAAAGTGGGGGGATCAACCCCCCTCCCTTTGGGGGTTAGAGGCCCATCTGCCCCCCAGATGGGCCCTAGTGTTTCTAATCCAATCTCATTCGTATTGTGTCTTCTTTGCTAGTTATGTAAACTGTTCGTGTCAGACTGATTTCAGTGGAGAATACTGTGAGCATTATGATCCAATAATGAGTAAGTAATCATGACCCATCTATGATATTTCTTTAGGGCAAACACAAATCACTATACTATTACAAGAAAACACTTCCATAATTATAAAATGACAACTGTGATTATAAAAACAGTACCTATTTTAAAAAAACACACAATGAAGTCTTTTTACCAAAACACTATTCTTACTGATTAAAAATAATACCAATTTTGGCATTAATGACCTCCCATATATAAGTTGGTTAATTACACTTTATATATATATGTGATGTTATTATCTTGAGCTCATATGCTCCTGTCATTCATATCTCTTATCTATTTATTTATTTTTATCTCATAGAAAATGCTACTAAGTATCGTGGATATATAACTCCAGAGCTTTGGAATTATTGGTACTACAGTATCACATACCATGAGCTTCCTCAAGGAAGCTATTTAGTTTTCTCTACTGCAGCAACTAAAGAAGGAGCTAATCCACCTGGTATGATACGTATATACATACATAATACTTTGTGTCTCACCAAATTATAACCAATCAGATTGCTTGAATGTCATCACCTGATAACACATTAAATCACTTATTGCAGACTTCTTTAATAGATTGTAGAAAGGCATTTTGAAATTTAATTATGAATAATGTAGTATCGTTGATTTACAGAGGTTTAGCAACACAGAGTTTTTTTTATTGAGTAATACATTATGAAATTTGTACTTGCTTATATAGCAACAAAGAAAATTAGACACAATACTATAAAGAGAAAGAGACAATCGTCTGAAGACATTGTTAGATACAATAGAAGACTATAACTAAAGTCAATGTTCTTAACCACATTAAGATGTGTTGTGCATGAAGGCTGCACTTGTTGATCTAATGAAATGAAGGTTGGGGGTTGGTGGCTATATGAAACCTATATGCTGCATATGTATAGTCACTAGAGTGTGACACGTTCTTTATTCATCCACACTATTTACATACAATGATATAACTTTGAAATCATCCCTAACATGTTTTTCCATTACAGATATGTATATATTGTTTACTTACACACCAACTCTTGAAAACTACTTCTGTCACATGCCGAAACGTTCCACTACCAACCAATTTAAACCAAATCACAAACAAGGGAAGAAGCAATTAGTGAATTCGTGCATAATGAACGACCATATGTATTTAAAATACATGACACAATGGAATATTGGTAAGTGAAATCAGGGATGTTGAGCTATATGGCAGATATTTTCACCACTCTTGTCCTGCTCCCCATGTACTTCATCTACAGTACACTTCATCTACAGTACACTTCATCTACAGTACAGTTTCAACTCTACGGCTTTATCAAACAATGTCCTGTATGACTGACTGCCGGCTGTTTCCACATCATTAAGTGAAATTAATTGTATATTTATATCATTAATAGGAGTTTATGGAACACCTGGCAGTTTTGGTGATTATACAGTTTCAGTGGAACTACATATTAAAGGACCACCTCTAAAGAAGTTGTCACATGACTGACACATGACAGACAAAAAAATATAAATACGTGATAAGATTTCAATTTTAATTGGTTTTGTATAATTTTGTATTGAATAAATAATTTTTATTAATTAAAATAAGTGTTATTGGTTGTGTAAACATTATTTGGTGTATATCATGTGATATTCAGCCAATCACATTGTAGACATCTGTTTTAAACAGCAGCTGCGTCGAAAAAGTATTAAAAAACCTTTATAAAGCTGCATACAATTACAACTCCTTTATTGAGGACCCCTGTAATTAGGACACTAACAAATGTCCCCAGCTGTGTATCATTCACTCCTGAAATGAGGACACCCCTGTATTAAGGACACTTAACAAATCTCCCAAACTGTGCTTTATAATATTAATTCACCCCCTGAAATGAGGACACCCCCGTAATCTGGACACTTATATTTGTCCCAAGGGAGTTCGGAATGGAGGGAGTTCCACTATCATTATTAACACTGGGATCTTTGTATCCCTCACTGCTCTAGTTCTACTTCATGTTAAAACCTCTCTAATAATCAGCTTTGACATCTAACTGTTATTTATATGATAGTTTTCCAGTATAAAAAAAAAATCAATTTGAGATTAAATTGTGTGATGGACTATTAAAAAATAGAAATAGTCAAAGAACCATTGGCAAGGAGCACAAATACTAGGAATGGAGGATAATTTTCAAATAACAGATGTATGTATTTCCCTGTTGTGTATTGATAGTTCTGTGAAAGTTTGTAGCAAGCTAGTGACTTCATCAACCTGTGTGTGTGTGTGTGTGTGTGTGTGAGGTGATAATAATAATTATATAGCAATGAAGGTTTGCAGGGCCATCCATCCCTATGATAGCTTTTGAAGGCAATAAATATTTTTATATAAAAGTAAGAAGATTGTAAAAACAAATAACTATTATTGATATTATTTGGTTTTATCAAAGATGATGTTCCAGACGTGAAAAAGGAAAAGATTAAATGAGCAATCATAGGGATACCTTTCTCCGTTTATCTTGTTCATACCTGTTCTTCAGTTTCTGTTAGAGTGAGTTTTGCAGCTAAATTCTCCAATTCCTGCACTTCTTTCTTGGTTTGTCCTTTGATAAGATCTCCTTGCTTTTCAGTATTGTCATCATCATCGAGTCCTCCCTCAACTCCGAGACGTAGATACTCTCTGATCATATCAATAATCTATTGGATTATATTATAATGAACATGGGTTTTGTACAGGATTTTCAATATGGGATAAAAACCCGATTGGTATTTATAAGAACACTTTTACACATTCAATCACTATTATCTACATGTACGATATCAAACAGAAGTGTAAATCTGTAGTTTTTAAAAAAAATATTACATATGTACTTTAAATTAGAATTAAAAGTCTCATTAATTAGTGGCGGAGATGGATCCTAGGTTTCCACCCCCCATACGAAACACTGATGAATACAGTATACATTTGAGGACATGTTATAAATGCACATGTATGCATGGTGTACATGCATGTGACAATATGTCATGTGACTATGTCAATATAATGTGATTTCAAAGAGAGAGAGAGAGGGTGTGGGGGGACTTGCAATCCCCCCCCTCCCAAGTTAAGTGAGTATTCAATTGTCCAAACTCAATTAAAGGGCATTGACGACCAATTTCACAACATCTAGATGTGTTGTGTATTTGTAAATTTTGTACATAAATTCACAAACTTTTTCCATTTCATGTCGTCTTTGACTTGGTGTGTGTTTATGTGGTGAGACTGTATTTAGTATCCTTAGTCTTGATAAAGCAAGATGTAATGGAGTGCTACCTCTCGAATCTGATGCCATTGGATCTGTTCCTAAGATAAGAATGCAAAAAGACCTCAAAGATCTGAGCCAAAAATGTTCATTTTAATGTTTTATTAAATAACGTCCTCAAAAGGTAATCAAGAAACTTAATGGAATTATTTGGAGATAGATTGAAGACATGTGATTTATTGAACTTTATAATAACTAATAATTTTGATAAACAGCTAGTATATTCTTATAGCTAAAGAAGGCTTTCATGTCGTAATATTCTGTTCATTGGCTCAATAACCACACAACTTGAAAATACAATACTACAATTAAACAATTACATATAAAAAAAAATTGTTTTACCAGCTTTTAGTAAAGTAGTGACTACTCCAACATGTCCAGCTGTGCAAGCTGTAAGAGCGAGATAATAATTATACATCAGTGGAGCGACAAATAACTTACCCAAATGAAGAGCTGTGTTTCCTATATTGTCTTGTTCATTAACAGATGCACCATGAGAAATTAGAATTTGAACTACAATGAGAGAGAGAGAGAGAGAGAGAGAGAGAGAGAGAGAGAGAGAGAGAGAGAGAGAGAGAGAGAGAGAGAGATAAAGAGAGAGAGATAAATACTTCATTCAAAATATTCTTTGGATTACATGTTGCTGTTCCACTGTTTCATCGGTATAGAAAGTCAATGAAATTTTGTTGTATCCAGGAAGGTCTGTCATTTTAATAATGTTTAAATAGCAAATGTTTTAAATTTCCCATATATACAGTATGGTGGGCGGAATGAGAGTGGTTGATTTGGCGGGGACAGTCCCTTTTCATAAATCCAGTCAAGTATACTTTTTTAATGAATATCTTATCGTACCTATCCCGGCTTCACCACGACATGCAGCAAAATGGAGAGGGGTGCGTCCTTTGGAATCAGCTATCTTTGGATTAGCTCCTTGTCTCAGTAGGTGACAAATTTGATCATAAGAACCATCTGAAACAGTCTTTGAGAGTTTTCTAGTAGCTGTAAAATATATAATTATATAAATAATAATCAGTAACAATAAACATACCAATTTGACTCCTGCCAGTATGGTCCATACTAAAATGTCTACTTCCTCCAGGACTAATCTTGATACTTCCTCTCATTTTGGTAACATATTCGTCTCTACCCCCTCCTTCCCTCCCAGACAACCTTCCCAATTCGGCTGCTAAATCAGTATAAGCCTTCATCTAGCCATTGATATTATCAAATTATCTTACAAGCCAAACCCCAAAAGAGACGTGGTCAATGAAATTAATTTTTTACAGGAATGAATAAAATTCATGACAAGGATTGTACTTGTTCAATTTACAACCTGGAGGATCTTCTCTCCATACCAGCTGCCAGGAACAGAACCATTCCCCTACTGGCATATTAATAAACTCTTGAGGTGTTTGACGCATCTTAATCACTAGGTCAAATAGATCTTCCTGTATCGTTAAAAAAAAAATTATCCAATTTATTACGAGTGTAATAAAAACATATTAAAAAAAAACATGTGGAGATTGATATTAGAATCATGCAAAATTATGTCAGGATTTGGAATGATATATATAATGTGCATACCACTCATATACAACCCTGTCCCAAGTATATGTATTTTACTATATATTTATTTGTGTTAGATTATACGTAACTATGCAGGTGATTAGTTTATTATTTTACATGCTAAAGTACCATCCTCACTTGTCAAGTTTGCACAACATACGTGTACATATGTACATATAATATTATGTAATATCATATTGCTTCTTTGTGTAACAGTTATTGCATACATTCTATTCTGAGTTGCCTGGAGCAATATTTGTTATTATGTATTATCAAATAAAACAGCATGTGACGTTTTAGCTTCTTTGGATGATCATAAACTTTAGGCATGTTACGTAATCAGGGTTGTATGCTGGTTTGTACGTAGTGCACTGATGATACAGACTTACCCCCATTTTACTAGTAAAGTCAGTTATCCAACCTCCTTTAGGCCACAATGGATAGTTGTTGGCTTCTATAAACCAAATATGCCAATCTTTTGAAACCAAAAGGTCTAATCCTAACAGTTGGAAACTTGAGGGTGCTCTATCCATCAAGTGAAGACCTGAATACATTATACATACATAATATATTATACATGCGTAAGCACATATGTATGTACATACATATACGTAGGTACATACTACATAAAAATATGTATCTGTGTAATTATAGTTATATATGTACTGTAATTATAATAATTATGTATATATATGCATAAGGTACTAACCGGAGTTCAAGATAAACACACTAATTTTCTTGATATATGGAATCAGTCTAGAAGTTACAAACTCATTATTATCAGGATGATGTTCATCTAAATATGTCTGGAACTTAGCAAAAGACCAGAAATGCTTATCAGGAGAATAATTTAGTTGCATAGATTGGACATGCGTATTTGTCAAATGTACCTCTCGGCTAGCCTTTGGATCAAAAGGTTTTAACACAACACGTAAATACCCTTCATGATAAAACAGTATGTAAGGTCGAGTACCTGCTATTAATATCAATGCTCTTACGTCAAACTTCCTCTCTTCCAGTAGTAGTAGATTTTGTACATATTCTTGTATAATATACTGTTCATTATTATCACATTTCCCAAACATTTTCTTAAATAAAGTTGTGTTATGAAAAACTTGAACTTGATCGCCACCAAAACCTTGAGATTTTTTTAAAACCCAAATATCGGAGTTTTTCCTACTTTCCAAATTTCTAAAAAAATTCTGACACTGAATGGAGTCATCCATTAAATATGATGCAGGCATAAGTCTTAGCTCCTCAATTGAGCATTGATATGTATTTAGGAAATTTTGGTAAGTAATGTATTGTTCTCGTTTGGTTCCAGTAAACTTGTATGCATTAGGAATTCCAGTGGCTAATATATTTGAATCATTAGTGTATTGTTGTAACAGTGGGTTGGACAATTCTTTTGAAGACGTAAATATGACAGTAAAGGGACTGTTTGAGACCAATGATTTCAACATTTCAAATGTTTTACATGTTTTTGCAATAATCCATCCCTTTTTTCGACTCACTTCAGATGCAACAGCCATGTTTTGTTTCTTGAAATATACCAAAGTGATATCTTTGTAGTTAATTATTGGTCTATACCAAGGCATGGAATAAGAATGAGGATACAAACATGGACTATTATTTCTGTCTTCTTTACTCCAAACTGTAGACACAAAATTTAGTTTCAAATTAGAATGAACATCATGTACATTTTCAGTTGAGGTTAGGTGGATGAGAATCACTATTATTGCAGTCAAAAACAACAGAATGAAACACTCTGTAGTGTGCCGCAATATACGAACACACTTTCGATGAACCACCATGAGATACAACACAATATAAAATACAATTATAAAATTTCCACCCCTTATATATATAGTGTATCCACCCAGATGTTTACATTCAAAATCCCTCCTCTAGCTGACATAGGAAGATAAGCATTACTAGTTATGATCAACATCTCTCATGAAATACTTAAGTGGAGAAGCCAGATAAACTTGTTCTTTATTCCAGTGAAACACACCTAAATGGCATATGGCCAGACCACAGATTATACAATTCCCATTGTCACAACTACAATTCTATAATAATTTTTTATTGAAAAGAAAAGTATCTACACGTTGAAATTGCAGCTAAGACATACATGCAGATAATAAATGGCTACACAAGACCAAAAAAAAAGAAGAATCAATCATAGATCACACTCTACATATTTTTTTACATTACGTAAATGAAAGTATTTAGTTTAAGTTAAATGCATGAAGACTAAATAGTTTGCTGGTCCTGCTTAGAAGCACTTGCGATGGACAATGGAAGGACCTGATTCATCATATTCTTGTTTGGAGATCCACATTTGTTGGAAGGTAGATAGAGAAGCCAAGATAGATCCTCCAATCCATACACTGTATTTACGCTCTGGTGGAGCGATGATCTTGATCTTCATTGTGGGTGGAGCTAGAGCTGTGATTTCCTTCTGCATTCTATCGGCAATACCTGGGAACATTGTGCTACCTCCAGAGAGTACAGTGTTAGCGTATAGATCCTTACGGATATCTACATCGCACTTCATGATAGAGTTGTAGCAGGTCTCGTGGATACCAGCAGATTCCATACCCAAGAAAGATGGTTGGAAGAGAGCTTCTGGTGTACGGAATCTCTCATTACCAATGGTGATAACTTGACCGTCAGGTAATTCATAGCTCTTTTCCAAACTTGAGCTAGAAGCAGCTGTCTGCATTTCTTGTTCGAAGTCCAAAGCAACATAGCAAAGCTTCTCCTTGATGTCACGAACGATTTCACGTTCAGCAGTGGTAGTGAAAGAATAACCACGTTCAGTAAGAATCTTCATGAGGTAGTCAGTAAGATCACGTCCAGCCAAATCCAAACGAAGGATGGCATGGGGTAGAGCATAACCCTCGTAAATTGGAACAGTGTGGGAAACACCATCACCAGAATCGAAAACGATACCAGTGGTACGTCCAGAAGCATACAGAGAAAGTACAGCCTGGATAGCAACGTACATAGCTGGAGTGTTGAAGGTTTCGAACATGATCTGGGTCATCTTTTCACGGTTGGCCTTAGGGTTAAGAGGAGCCTCTGTCAGAAGAACTGGGTGTTCCTCAGGAGCAACACGAAGTTCATTGTAGAATGTGTGATGCCAGATCTACAAGGGAGAGAAATAGATGAAATTTCGCCAACTACTTCCTGCTTCCGCAAGCTCGCAGTAATAATTTCGCAATAATTATTACCACGCAAATTACTTCAAAATAGATATTTGTAAATGCAAACAAAAGATTTTAATTGCAATTATAATGATTATAATGTAAAACAAGTCTCTTTTCATACCTTCTCCATATCGTCCCAGTTGGTGACAATTCCGTGTTCGATGGGGTACTTCAAGGTAAGGATACCTCTCTTGCTCTGAGCCTCATCTCCTACATAGGAATCCTTCTGTCCCATACCAACCATGACTCCCTGATGACGTGGGCGACCAACAATTGATGGAAAAACAGCTCGTGGAGCATCATCTCCAGCGAAACCGGCTTTGCACATACCGGATCCATTATCTACAACCAAAGCTGCAACTTCCTCATCCATTTTCTAATATTTTTCAGACTACAGAAGGAGATGAAACGTTCAGCAAATGTCTACTGCAAGATCTAACTGACCAACAGAGCCGTTCTGAAAATGGTCTGAGGTATATTCTCAACCACAGCTACTCCGCCCAGTAGGATAAGACCTGTTTTGACCAAATATGGTCATGAGCTGTGAGTTCTTAAATCTGATTGGTCGTTCGGCAGAGAGATTCTTGGCAGCTCACATTACCAGAAGATGGATCCACCAATCATAATGCCCGACGTGCTGGTTGCTAAGCAATCCTTTTGCGTATCTGCAAACGAGCTACACCCCTTTTTCCTGCGCAACTGCACTGAGAGGCACACCCCAAAGATCTCTTATTTTATTCTTTCAAGCCCTTATTGTCTGTTGGCATTTCAACAATCGAGAAAAGATGGCAGCAGGCGGTGGTCTTGAATTCAAGTGGAGTGTAGGTCTAATCAATTGTAGCAACAAGTATCTCACTGCTGAGCAGTTTCAATTCAAAGTGACTGCAAATGGCAGTAGTCTAAGGAAGAAGCAGACGTGGCTACTGGAACAAGTTTCAGAATCAAACATCGCAATCAAGAGCTGTTATGGTCGCTATCTAGGAAGTAACAAAGATGGAGTCATTACTGCTGATAGCGAAAGCATTGAAGACGATAACAAGTTTGAATTGATCACTCAAGACTCTGGAAAGGTAGCCATAAAAACCTTTCACGGTCGCTATTTCGGGGGATCCGGTGATAATTTGACTGGGTTCGATAAGGATGTAGGCCCTACTAGCTTATGGACCATTCAGCTTGCTATTATGCCCCAGATGAACCTGCGCAACGTCAACCGCAAAACATATGCTCACTTGGATGGTGAAGAAATTCGTGTCAATGAAGAAATACCTTGGGGCTTTGATGCAACAATCTCCCTAGATTTCCATGATGGAAAGTATTCTATTCGTGCTGCTGATGGTCGTTACCTTAGCCGTAATGGACCTCTGCAGGAAGTATTGGACGATAGCTGTCTCTTCCTCTTGGTGTTTAAAGGTACTCAAGTTGCATTCCGTGACAACCAAGGAAAATACTTGGCTGCTGTAGGCGCTAATGCGACATTACAATCGCGAAAGACTACTATTGGCAAAGATGAACTTTTTACATTTGAAGACACAAATCCTCAGGTCACATTGATTGCCTCAAACGGCAAATACCTTTCCATTCGTCAAGGAATCGATGTACGTGGAAACCAGACAGAGAAATCCGATACTGAAATTTTCCAGTTGGTGGCTGTAGATCGTGAAGATATGAGTGGAAACGTGAAATGGGCCTTACGTGCCAAAAATAAGAAATACTGGAATTCCGAGACTAACCTAGTCGCTACTGCTGATGATTTCAGCTCTCCAACTTGTCAGTTTTCCATTGAATGGGAAGGTCCCATGGTCCTTTTCAAAGCCAGCAATGGAAAATATATCAGTATAAAATCTGGTGGTCAACTTGCTGCCACTGCTGTTGAACGAGAGAGTAACGCAAAGTTTGTTCTTGAGCTCATCAATCACCCTATTGTCACACTACGCTGTGAGCACGGTTATGTGGGAACCAAGACCAGCTCAGCAGTTCTCGAATGTAACCGGTCTCAATACGATGCGTTTCGTTTGCATTGTAATGCTGGTACATACAGTATCCAGTGTGCTAATGGTAAGTTCTGGAATCCTAGCGGTGAAACCATTCGCTGTGATGGAGAAACTGCTGTGGACATATTCGTAGAGTTCCGTGCACACACACGCATGTGTATCATCACTCCTAATGGTCAATACATCAAAGGTTCCGGAAATGGTCTATTCTCACCTAACGGAGGTGACCAGGTGAACAAGGACACTCTATGGGAATATTAGAACACTGTAGATTGTGGAACATACCGTCAACAGACCATCACACACTTTGTTATATCATAGTCCTTGTCATGCTAATAATGTAGTAATAATTATAACTTCCAATTTTGTTCATCCATTTCTATTTAGGAACGGATGAACAATCTATTGTTTATGTATGTCTGTGCAACTAGTTCTCACTGGTAGTAAATGTCAATGTAATCTTTTTTTTTGTCACTTATAATTTTTGTATACATTTTTCGGGAAAAAATTGTCATTTGATTTGATAAATTACAGAGAGACAAATAAATAAAATTTAATAATGAAATACATGTATATATCTACATGTAGTTTGTGTATTCATTTCTTTACAATTTGAATAACGTCTTCGTCCTCCATTACATGTAGTAGACCAACTCTCTGGGGGCTGTATTTAGTACTCCGTCCCTAAATGAATAAACCTGTTATGCTGTGTGCTCTAAATAGAGCTACAAAGGCAGCCCTAGCTGGCCACACAATAACAACATATGTAAGGAAATAGGTTGTTCTATTAATTAGGATTCTCTTGTGTAGATAATGATTTAGATAATGGTTTTAATTAACAATGTACAAGTCTACATAAAGTTAGTGTGTGTAACTATGTATGTGTACTTGTGTGGAAACACCCAGTCATACAGGACATTGTCAGATAAATCTAGTGAATTTCCGGTAAATTGAAACTAAACTGTATACAAAGTATATGGGGATCAGGACAAGAGTGATGAACATAGGTCAATTGTCCGGTAGTTGGGTCAATGTTTCCACACCCTTGTGCAGCATGATAATATATGTGTGTAAGTGCGGTATGCTTATATCTATGTATATGATTAACAACCTAATCTATATTTTAAAACTAGACAGTTACTCCCTCATAACAAACCTTACACTAATGCTAATACATTCCATACCTTTTGAAACAAGACAAGTTGTATTATAGTCGTGTCGTTTCAGTATGTCAATAATGACCACTCCAGTTATCCGTATTGCATGTCAAGTTTATCGCAATTTTTGTTATAGTTAACTAACTTAGGCTTACTAAAATGGTTTTAGTTAACTAAAGTGTCCATTATTGGCAATCTTTTTATTTTAGTTAGTTATGAACTATGAAGTAGATGGTATATGGATTGAAGCACTAGTACATACAAAGCTACAGCTGTTACTGTATACATGTAATTTATTTATAGTTTAGTTAACTAAAAGTCGTAATGCTTTGCTAAAAGGGTATATTTTGTTTAAAGCATATAGAGTTAATTTCTTATATAAGGCCAAATGTAACGTATTATTATGATATACAAGGTGTAATTAATTATGATTTCATGTAAACTTACCCAAACTAAAGAATATTTGAAGGTATCAACAATTGTTCTATGAACAGCATGACACTGCAAGTGATATAAGATCAGTCGTTAATATGATAAATGATTGATTTAATAAATCTCATCTCTTGGGAATGAACCCAATCACAAGAGTGTGTACTGACTCGAGGGCTTGTAACTCCTAAAATGGTTATTAATTTAATTTTTAGTATACTTCTGTATACTGTACTATACTAAAGGTCACTCATGTTCACCTTGACCTCAGAAAAATGTTCACAACTTTAATTTGGATTGACCAATATTTTTTTTTTACCTTTACCATTTTCATATAATTATCCTCCTTCCCATTCTTTTTTGTGTATGTCAAATTTCAATCCATTGCTTCATTAGTATAATCATGTATTACTCTTATGACATTAAACTATACACTATAGTACATATAAAGTCTTCAGTCATAGTATAATCATGTATTACTCTTATGACATTAAACTATACACTATAGTACATATAAATTATTCAGTTATAGTATAATCATGTATTACTCTTATGACATTAAACTATACACTATAGTACATATAAAGTCATTACAATATAATTTTGAGGTCATCATGAATATGAACAGACTTTATTATCATGTTACTATTTTAAATCTTTTGTTCATAACATATTTGCTATTTGTATTACCTTTGAAGTTGATATGCCCTTGGGTAAGTAGTCTACATGCAAACATGAGTTTGGGTACGAGTCTGTTTCTAATATAAGTAAGTAGTCTACATGCAAACATGAGTTTGGGTATGAGTCTGCTTCTAATATAAGTAAGTAGTCTACATGCAAACATGAGAGTTTGGGTATGAGTCCATTTCTAATTTCATTAACTTACCACATGTTCAACAGTGCAACCTTTTCGAAGAATGAGAGGATCATTAAAATCAGGAGGTTCTATTTAAAGGAAAGTAATATTGAAATAAGTATCGTATCATATAACTATATTCAGAATGTAGGCTAGATAGCATATTATGTTGTTATTCAATGAACTATTTCCAGTTGTCCTCTTAAAATAATCATCGTCCCTAGTAATATAAATACATATCTATTCTGGCATAGAGATATTTAGTATCTGGCACAAAACAAATTATCTACATAAACATACTTGGAAGATATAAAATGATTAAGAATGTTGCTATGTTTTGTAAGTACTGTTTTATACCAATATGTATGTACTAAGGCTAGCACATGATTATATATACATCTATACATACATACATACATACATGTACATACATACAACATACTTATATACATACATATGTATGTACGTACATACGTACATACGTACATACGTACATACATACATACATACATACATACATACATATACATGTACCTCCTCTTCTTTTAGTATAGACTCTAATCAGTTGAAGGTACTCCCAAATTTGGTATAACAAGTAGTCTAAATTCAGTCCTAAACCACAACTGATAACAATTGAATAAGGTTGACGAGCCAATCGGTCAACTTCTTCAATTGATGTGGTGTCAATCTTGTTGTAACACTTGGAGGAAGAGAAGAAAGAGAAGAAAAAGAAGGAGGAGGAGGAGAAGGAGGAGGAAAAGGAAGAGGAGGAGGAGGAAGAGGAGGAGGAGAAGGAGGAGGAGAAGGAGGAGAAGGAGGAGAAGAAGGAGGAGGACGAGGAGGAGGAGAAGGAGGAGGAGGAGTATGTAGCAAATGAATTGTAGAAGTACATTGTGCATGTAACTCACATATAAACACTTGAGATAAACTCTATTACCCAAAATAACATCAATAAAATCATCTGTATAGCATATAGGTGAGAACAAAGTAATGTAATTATAGTATCAGTCTTATTAATAATTATGCATAATTACAATGATAAATGA
Source organism: Petrosia ficiformis (assembly GCA_947044365.1). Classification (NCBI taxonomy): domain Eukaryota; kingdom Metazoa; phylum Porifera; class Demospongiae; order Haplosclerida; family Petrosiidae; genus Petrosia; species Petrosia ficiformis. The sequence continues at coordinate 6,226,139 of OX345643.1, forward strand.
TTTGGCTCAAAGCAATGCCAAGTTTGGTTAGAACTATCACTTAGCTATCACAGGTGGTCAGACATTAGAAATTGATTTATAAATATGCCATCTGGTTATTATATTGAGACAGGAGGTGTGGAGTGGGGTGAGGAGGGAGGGAGACAGACAGACAGACAGACAGACAGACATACAGAGAGCTATTATGAAATGATTATATTATTAAACATTTTATTATTGAATTCATTAACACAATCAAACCCATTAAACAGTATATCCTAACATGGATAAAAATGGCATGCTAATTTTAAAACAGATTTCAGAAAAATCTATTTATACATAAATACAATCATAGCTCTATATAAGATAAGAGTAATCATTTTGAGGGCATAGCCAAACATGCCCATATAAGGTAAAAAAACAGTTTTATGTCTTTAGGTAATTTCAAATTATGAGAAATACTTTGAGCATAAACAAATAATGGTAAAAGCATGTTAGTGGGTTGTATGAGGTGGCTTGGCAAATATCAGGACAAGTTGTGGTCTCACTGGAATTACAATAATTATACTATAACTACACACACACAACACACCTGCTAAATACTACATAACTGCACACACACACACACACACACAGCTGCTCAATACTATAACTACATACATACAACACACACCTGGTTGATACTATAACTATACACACACAAGACAGACAGACATGGACAAAGACAAACACAGATAGACATATATGCAGACAGACACACACCTGCTTGATACTGTAACTATACACACACATAGACAGACAGACAGACATGGACAGAGATAAACACAGACAGACAGACAGATAGACACACACCTGCTGTGCTATCTTCTCTGAACACAACTTCAGCATTGAAAATTTCTGAAATCTATAGTTAAGGTATTTATAACATTGAAGATACAAACACTTATACATTCTAGTAGTATTTTGTACTAGAGCACTTAGTAGTTAATAAAATTACTGTATATATTTGGATGGTGAGTTGTAATGGACATGGTAATTCATTACCAGGTAATGATGTAAAATTATATCACTCAACTCCATTTATTGGAGTGTGGTTATTAATGTCATTATAATGTCAGTGGGTAATGATTATACCATACAACTTCATTTTGTTAGAATGTGGTTAATCACTATTGGTTAGTGGGTAATGATTATACTCACTTTGTTAAGAGTCTATGTTTGTCAGTAGATAATAATGTGGATGGCACTGACATGGACCCCTAGGATTAAGCGGGCTTAGAATCAAGGCAAGGCCTTGAGGGGCTTTGTCAAGCCAATTACTCCTGAATCTATCAGTCTTGAGAGATTTCTACCTACCCTCATTACAGTGTGGTGAGTAGCCACACTAGTGATGTCATTACTGTGTGCAAGATGTCACAGTCTGGAGAGATTTCTATCTACTCTTATTACAGTGTGGTGAGTACTAACACTAGTGATGTCATTACTGTGTGTAATGATGTAATCATTCCTTGTTGTAATTAGATATGTTGTTTATTATTTTATCTTTCATTTTCCCATCAGATAGTCACACCCATCAACATCCTATCTTATAAATATATACCAGAAAACTTGAAAACAAGTTATATTCCCTTTGGAATACAGAGACACACCCATGCTAAATTTAGATACAGAACTAAAGATACTATAAATAGCCACAGTATTCACACTATTAATGATATTAATAGCTAACAAACAAGTTAATTTGAATCCATGAATATAGTTAATGTCATAGGTATCAGTAGAAAAATTGCGTAGTTAAACAGCTGATAGAGGTTACATACCGAGATGAATAAAATTCCATATATCCCAATTTGCATATCTGTACAAAATGTATCTTACCATCTAGGATAATCAATTAAAGTTTAATTGATATAACTATATTATATACATACAAGCAGTACATACATACATAGATACCATGTATGTATGTATGTATGTATGTATGTATGCATGTATGTATGTATGTATGTATGTATGTATGTATGTATGTATATGTATGTATGTACAATGTATATATGTATGTATGTATGTATGTATGTATGTATGTATGTATGCATGTATATATGTATATGTATGTATTTATGTATGTATGTATGTATGTATGTATATGTATGTATGTACAATGTATGTATGTATGTATATGTATATATGTTTGTATGTGTGTATATGTAAGGCCTACATACATACATACATTATACATACATACATACATACATACATACATACATACATACATACATTGTACATACATACATACATACATGGACATACATTACATACAACAAGTAGATAGATAGACAAAGGATACTGTACTCATGTAGAATCAGTTGTACCATTCTTTCATTTATTTTGGTTAGTGTTAACATTGAGTTGATAGATAAACCACCTCCTTTTTTAATCTGAATCAAAAATAGATATAGGCAAAAGATATAAATAGACAGAAAGACAGACAGGCATACAGACAGACAGACAGGCATACAGACAGACATACATATAGACATACATGTACATAAAGACATAAAGACATACAGACAGACAGGTCTAAATGAGCTGATAAATCATTTTAAGAAGTAGAAGTTATGACTATTATGATAATCATCTGAACTGCTTATGCATGCAGTTAAAATCTTTCTGATCTCAAACGTTCACCAGAGTCAGGCTGCACTAACCTTAAAATAAATATCAGGAGGTCTTTTGTTTAGTCGTATGCCTACACTCTCTAACTCTTTCTCAAGTAATGTTCTGTGAAAAGACAAGAGATATAACAGCTGATATCATCACCGCACTAAAGTATTAAAGTAACATTGCTGTATTATACTATACTTCACTGGACATATACCTATACTTATACCTATACCTGTACCTGTACCTATACCTGTACCTATACCTATACCATTACCTGTGCCTATACCTATACCTGTACCTATACCTACACCTGTACCTATACCTATACCTATACCTGTACCTATACCTATACCTATACCTATACCTGTACCTATACCTACACCTGTACCTATACCTGTACCTGTACCTATACCTATACCTATATCTATACCTATACCTGTACCTATACCTATACATATACCTATACCTATACCTGTAACTGTACCTATACCTATACCTATACCTATACTTATACCTGTACCTATACCTGTACCTGTACCTGCACCTACACCTGTGCCTATACAGTCTTTTTGACAAGTGCAACATTGGCCCAAAGAGCTTCTTATTTGGCACTGCACAGTTCTCTCTTTGGGCCAGATGGCACAGTTAATTATGATTATATTGTCACTAACAGCATTAAGTCTTTGTTAATTGCCTCAAGATGTATTCCCAATGGCACACATACTAGCCATTGTTGAGTCAAGTTGGCCCAAGCTTCAAAACGTATCAAATAGTCTTATTAACAAAATATATTGAGAAAAAGTACCCCTATGATTGCTTTGCAGCGGCTATTACTCATTGCTGATGACACTAGTGTCTCTACTATTCTGTGTATTCTGAATAATGGGATCTGAAGAAGTGTAACTCCAGTGAGTCTGACTACACAGGTCTTAAAGTACTTCTTCAATGTTCCATTTCCAATGACTTCCTCATGTGTGAAACTCAACGATTTGTTATACTTATTTGTAAAATCAATAACTAACGATTGTTCTTGCATAGTTAGGTACAAACTGATTACATAACACCTGTGTTTGAAACCAATTATCAACATGAGAATTGAATTATCACAACTTCACATCTTAAATTCATCATGTTCTAGCTATCTTCTGTTAATAATTAGGGCTGTATTGCCACCCACTGTTTGCCGATATGCACACTATGATAAATCTGTATGTTGCCCCCCAAAGTCTTTCAAATTCATGTTTTGCCCCCCCCAATGATGAATTTTCTAATTGAAAGCATGGTAATGCATGAATCTTATACAGTGTATATACATGTATAAGCAACAAGAGAGAAACTGCTGACTTGTGCTAATGATAGTTCATAAAATGGAGAAAAAAGGATGTAGATTGTGGCTTTGATCATGTGCATGAAATGAAATGGAGTTAGAATTTGACCATTATGCCAGAAAGCTTAAAACCAGCTCATTGTGGCAGCCATTACTTCAGGGAAAATCAGCAACTGTTTTCTTCTAAATGTAAATGTCAAAACAGGTAAGTGACATGTTATTGCCGTTTGTGTCTACTACTCTAAAAACAAAGATACATGAAGGAGACAGTATTCCTGGGATTGTTTTTATAACGATAAAAATTGTTTTATTATGGAAAGGATGCTTTCTTATGTGCTAAAGCAAATAGTTGCAGGTATGCAATGAGTCAAAGGTGAGTGCATTGTGTAACTGAGACTGATATTTGATAGTCCAACCATATACTTAACAGTTCCTGTTCCCGGTATGCAATGCATTAATCAAAGGTGAGTGCATTGCGTAACCGAGACTGACATTCCATCATCCAAGCATTATGATATCCAACTTTGGGATTGAACCCATGACCTTCTGATATCTAGACAGTACTCAGGAACCCTTACAATCCGAGCCACTAGATTCCTTGATGGCAGAGGGATCGTACTAATCCCAAAGCTAGGTGAACAAACTGTGCACTAAGTAACATAATGGTATAGCAATAGGTTAAAGTACTATGACATCAGTAATTTTAAGGATCCGATTGGCAATAGGTCATGTGATCAGCAATAATATAGTAAACTTACTTTTGTATATCTCCTTTTGTAGCATCTAACATCATAAGAACAACATCTGCTGTACGAGCTACAGATATTACTTGTCTTCCTCTGCCTTTCCCCTGAGAAGCTCCTTCTATTATACCAGGTAAATCAAGCAGTTGAATATTAGCACCATTGTACTGAGGTAATGATAATAGCATTGTATGTATGTATGTATGTATGTATGTATGTATGTATGTATGTATGTATGTGTGTATGTATGTACGTATGTATTTATGTATGTATGTATGTATGTATGTATGTATGTATGTATGTATGTATGTATGTATGTAAACTATGTATGTAAGCACATACTATTTTAATGGATGAATGTATGCATCTATGTATAGTATATATTATACAGATTCCATGAGGTAACTGACTCTACATAAATGCTTATTTTACATCAAATATGTCCTTACATAAAGAGATAACAATGTAACTGAAAGACAATCCACAAACCATCAAAAGAACAAATGGAATAGCAAATAATCTAACTCTATTAAACAGGTTACCTCAATGACTCCAGGAATACAGGTGAGAGTAGTGAACTCGTATGATGCACACTCGCTACGGGTAGCAGTTATGAGATTAAGAAGGGTTGACTATAAATGAATAAACAGATAGAGTTAATACTAACGCAAGACTATTTGGTAAGAAATTATTATTTTTTTACCTTTCCTACAGACGGAAATCCTATCAGTGCAACTCTTGCATCTCCCGATTTCATCACATCAAAGCCTTCACCCTGATATAAATAAATAAATAAAAAAGAATGGTCTAAAGACCATTCTTTTTTTATTTCCACTAATTTAAAAATTAGTAGAAATAAAGAAGCTGATCAAACTTTGCACAAAAAAGGGGAGAAAAAAAAAGTCAAGATCGACCACGATGGGATTCGAACCCACAATCTTCTGATCCGAAGTCAGACGCCTTATCCGTTAGGCCACGCGGCCTTGACAATAACACAAGCTTCCCATAGCATTTTTATTAATTTTGAACTACATGTATTACTAGTAAAACTCAAGACAATTTCTAGGCATGAGCATGGAGGTTATTAGCTAGGTGTGCAGGCTTTATAAGAGAGATGGAGAGATGGAAACGAAAAGAGTGCATAATGATATCTTACTTTTGCAGATGCAGTTTTTGTTGTATCTGTTAGTAGTTGGGATCTATACTTGGCAAGTTTTGCCTTTAGTAAACCAAGATGATACTCAGTTGCTGCAGGAAAGATTCAATATTAAATTACAGGATATTAATTTTATTATGACAACATCAAATTTTATTATGAAAAAATTATGTTTCAAAAGAGGGGACAATTTGTTTCAGAGGGTGTCAATCTATACAAAATAATTATTATTATGACAAGCAGGGTTTTGTTGATGGGGGGAATGGGTATAACTGTTCTTGCGAAGCAAACTCCCCTTCACAGGGAGTGGGATATGTTCTCCATGGGAAAAGTCATGACCCAGTTTCTAAATCACTTATAGCATATTAGAGAACAGAACATTAGTGTGATGACACCACAATTTTTTTTTTGTCGATTGATAAAAATTTATAATCATGAAATAATGATGGTACATTATACATTTGCAATCCAGTACTCATTTGGTATTCAATACCATTGATACTAATTCCCAAACTACTTGGTATTGTATCAAAAAGAAAATTTCTGGCATTGTCCATGACTAGCGTATAGTGCTGAATAATTATAACGCTGTAACTACTACGAAGTTAGTTTCTGAGGCTAGATAGGAAATGCAGGGAGACATTACTAGCTCTGAACTGATAATACTAGTAGTAAAGATTGCATGTTTCAAGGTAATAGTATTAGTAATAGAAATATACAATCTCAATGTCATGGTAATAGTAATAGTAATAGACCTAGTAGGGCCTGTAGAGAGATTTTTAGTGTCGGAGGAAATGTTTTCGGCCAGAAAGGCGGCAGACTTATTGGTTCTGTTTTTGAGAAACTCGTGAACATTAAATGTAATGGTCATTTAGTTTAAAACATGAAAGAATTTCAAAGAAACCTCAATACTATAGTAATCCATAACAGTAACACTGACTTAGGCAGTAATAGTAATGGTAATCTACTGATTTTTAAGGTAATAGTATTTGCCCCTAGAAGAAGTAAAGTCAGCGAAACTGTAATTTAAAAGTTGTTCCAGACATAAAAGAGGAAATGTAGAAAATAAAATAAGCTTCTACAGCTGTATAATAAAAGATTGTTACCACGACGATGACATAACTGATAAAACAATAATAGATTACATAATCACTACCAGTACACAATTATTATATTTAACTTTTAGTATCTCTATTAAATTACTTATAATTTTAATATTTGTGACAATAGATATGAAAATCAATCATTTGTATATGTTTGTTTCGATGCCTACATTTAGACACTTGCTAATCTATCCTTTTGTATAGACAACTAAATTTGGTACGGAATAGTTTCTATTCCTCAATACCAAATTTGATTGGTCACTTATATAAAATAGCTGAGTAGTGAGAGTTTAAAGGAAAGCGTTTGATAAACATTATTATTTGTACAAATGAATAATTTTCACATCCATGTGTTTAATGAAACTTTAATCCTATTTACAAATGGAATGAATATAAAATTTGAAAGCTCTTAGTGAATTCAGATATACCTGCAATGGCTCAGAAGTGCATAATTTGGTTAAATACAAAACTCAGAATTTATGCACTTCCTAGCCTCATCTCCCAGGACATAATGAAATATTAACAGGCATGGCAGGGAATAGTAAATTGGCTTTGTGACTCATTCAAATCTACAAAGGAATTGTGCATTGCCAATCAACTTCCACAATTTGCATAGTTGAGAGTAACAGCTTCAGTATAATGGATATTGCAGATGCTATCGATGATGCTGTGACTTCAAGAGAGGACATTATCTCGTATCATGAAAAAACTATGATTTCTTTTGTCTGTTATAGAATTCCCTCCCACATGACAATCAAGTGGATTAGACATTGTTTTCTACTTGTGTGTTGAAAATGTTACAATAATTATTTCTGTGTTGATTGTACTTCAGCATTAGTACTGCAAACCCGCTCCTCTAAGTGAAGGAGCTGGCTCACAAGACTACTTCAGTACCCACTTTGCAGCTGCATAATTGCAATACCCATTGCATACACATGTACCTCTCTCTTTCTGTTTCCTGATCTTTGTCAAATGATACAAGAAAGGTTTGGGAACAAGACTATGCCAGCACTTTAGACACTACAATTGTAATATAACTCAGAAATATTGCACAAAGTCTTAAGTGTGAACTAAAAGTCATTCACATTCACTTTGATCTCAGAAAAATGTTCATAACTTTAGTTTGGAATGACCAATAATCTCTCTACTTTCACAATTTTCATATATATAATCATCCTTCCCGTTGTTTTTTGTATATGTCAAATTTCAATCCATTCCTTCATTATTGAGTTACAGTATTATAGTAAATTAGTAATAAAAGTTTCCTGCCAAAACTGCCGTAAATATTAAACGGAAACGATTATTACAAAATTATGGAATTACGAGATCTCAAGTAGTCTGTTTACATTCAAAATTTAGTTAATAAATGATTATATGTATAATAATCTATTAACCTTAAAATCATCTATTAACCTTATGACACTATACTATAGTACATATAAAGTTATCAAATTTGATGTCATCGTGAATGTAAACAGACTTCAGTTGAGATCTTGTAACTCCACAATTTTGTAATAATCGTTTATTTAATATTTACGCCAGTTTTGGCATGAAACTTTCATTGCTATAAATAGTCACAAAACTACAACCCATCCACTATTTAACAAAACAACATACAACTATTAACAAGTTGACTGCCTATATTGAAGTAATGTTGAATAACCACATTATTTGTTTTGTACAGTTCAACACAAATACTTCCTTTTAGTGACACACCTTTATTTTTTTGCGTTCTGGCTATCTCTCTTTCAACTTCCTGTATTTTCTCTAAAATTCCCATGATTCTTCTTCAAGACTATAATATTATTTATAATTGGTAAAGGGTTAAATTTATAATAAGTTAAGTAAACGCGCATGCGCAAATGACAATAATTATTATTAAAATTAATTAATGATAATAAAATTAATTATTGTATTGTATAGTCATCCTGTTATGGACTATAGTAATCATAATAACCTTTTGTATGGAAATATAATCTGTCCCCTGCAGCTGCTGGATGTGTACTGTGTAATCTGCATATGACCCATCATGACCTGGTCATGCTTTATCTGCATATTAAATGTCTAGTGAGCACACATGCAGGTGTGTATATATATAAGACTGAAATGTCATCACTACTATCAAAGCAATCACCTAGCATGCAATGGCACCATAACCATGGTGTATGCATTTTACAATACATGTATATATGCATTTAATTTTTAATTCATTAACTAATTACACCATTTAATATAAATATGTATAAAAATATGGATGGGGGATTCTTGTTTACTTTTTTAGTTGCAAAAACATACAAGTGTACTTTACATTCTTCATTGCTAAGTGGACTAATACGCTATATACACTACACTAGCTAATGTTAATTGACCACGCCTATTATCATGTGCAAAATCGCACCCATACAAAATACAAATACAACTAAAACACAGGTCCAGAAGATAGTGCGTGCGATCAACGTGTAGCTGATAGACTTTCTCCCTCCAGTGGTATAAATAATGAATGGTACAAGCAATCAGAGTGGAATGTAAGTGTATTACTAACCTATCTTATTGTAGTGTGTGTGTGTGTGTGTGTGTGTATATAATTATATATATATATATATATATATATATATATATGAAAGTCTCTACACCTTGTTTTCTTTTTGCATGTGTCATTCTTGAACCGTACTCTCCATACAGACATCAAAAAGCACTTCAGAGATATATTGCAATATGGGAATTCAGAGCTCAAAGATCTGATGAGCTAAGCCTTACAAAGGTAAGTAATGAATTGTTATGTTACATCTAATGTTAGCTGGTATCCAACTAACTCAATTAATGACAGCTGCTTTGATAAACACAATTTTAAATTGACTATAGCTCTGTGCCTTTTGTAATTATGAATCTACAAGTTGCAATTTAAATATTTGTTTTCATTTCATTCTGCATACATATCATTGAGTTCTAATGTAATAAGTGACTTTTTCCTGGACTTCCTCTAATATATACAAGTATTTGTGTTATTATCTCAGACTATGACAGGTTTTGTGGTTATAATCTACAATATTGTTTTAATAGAAACCCTCTATTTAGTACCTCCTGTCTAAAAGGAAGTGTGCTTCCAGATCATAGCTAACAAGTTGTAATAGTTATTTTAGTTACAAATATAATTCATATAGTAAAATGAATTTGCAGTGTAGCCTTCATAATTTTACATACTAGATAGATAGATAGAGGAATGATATCCTTTCTAATTTTACCTACTAGATAGATAGATGGAGGAATGATATCGTTTCTAATTTTACCTACTAAATAGATAGATGGAGGAATGATATTTTACATACTAGATAGATAGATAGAGGAATGATATCCTTTCTAATTTTACATACTAGATAGATAGGTAGACAGAGGAATGATATCTTTCCTAATTTTACATACTAGATAGATAGATAGATAGATAGATAGATAGATAGATGGAGAGATGAAGGGATGAATAGATGAATATTGTCATATATGTTATTTACCTATCTTATATTTGTTTATTGAGCAATAAGGACTCAATAATAAGATAATAATATACACATTTCTACCTGAAGGCCTTCATCAGTAAAGAAAGACTGGTATTTATATGTATTATATGTAGAGTTTAAAAATAAATGAATAATCAGATGACATACTGGTGATAGATGTAGATGATTGCATTCATCTAAAACACATCTCCAATCAGTAATATAGCAGTTATCCAGCATTTAAAATTACCCTCGCTGCAAGCATTGGCGGAAGGAAGGTTATAGTTAGTAATCGTTTATTTGGTACACAAAACTTCCTCTGGTGTGTTATTCTATAATCTTTTTCATCTTGTCAAACCATACAACACTGTATCTGGTTATGTGGCGTGTATTATGGTCACTATGACCTCTCCTGATAATTTTACACCTGTCTGTGATCTCTCTTAGCTTGTTTCTGTTGATGTGTTTACTTCAGTGCTTAATTCACAATTTTATAATACTCAATGTCACAATTGCAGCTGCTTATACCTCTTATGCATTATGTAGTGACTGAGTATATCAGTCATTTAGCAGCTGTTTACATCTTCATTGATGTGCCAATAATGCAAATTTGAAATACTAAAATTGATACATTTTGAAAATCATGATAATGGAGAGTGTAAACATACAGAGGTGATTTCGTTGTAAAGTGTATAATATATAATTATGTGTATACATATCCATGTGTGAATGTACATATACATGTACATGATATACATTGACCCATTCATAAATAATTTGTTACATACATGTACCGTATTGAATGGACATATACAAGTACATGTACATGATATACATTGACCCATTCATGAATGATTTGTATATGTACCTTATTGAATAGACATATACAAGTACATGTACATTTATCACATGCACAAACATCTTGTTTCAATACCTTGTTGTACATGTATATATACACCCAAAGGCTTCTTCTTGGCCAATTGGCATTACAAGCAAATAGTTATTATATTAATTACATGCACATGTTTCTTGTTTTAATAACTTGTACATACACCAACGTTTCTTCTTGGTATAATGATTTGTTCACATAAAAACAAATATATAGATTATCATATGCCATAAGCTTCTTGTTTCCTATATACACATACATTTACAAGCCTTGAGTATACATACACCAGGGCTTCTTCTTGGTATAATGATTTGTTGCTACACATACAAAGAATAGTTCCTCATAGTACATACACCTACTTGTACAATCATATCAAAGTTTAAATAAATGAATTATTGTTTATATAACTTCATGTACATACATGTATATCTTCCTGTTGTTAATTAATGACTTACAAGTAAATTATTATTATATATATGTTTTTCAATACCTTGTTACTCTTGAACATACACAAAGCAGGATATTACATGTACATCATAGTAACATGTATATGTACACATGTACATGTACAAATGTGTATACATGTATATATGATACATACACATATATAATAATACTTCTGATATAAGCATACACACATATAAATATCAATGATTTGTTATACACACATATACATTCATGATATCGATCCACTGTCAACACCTCAATGCATCGATATATACAATATAATACAGTACTTTTATAATACATCAATACAGTATATCCAGTACATGTATGTACAGTCAATACAGTACATGTATAATACATCAATGCAGTACATGTATTTACATGTACTATCAATACAGTACATGCATGTACTGTCAATACAGTACATGTATAATACATCAAAGCAGTACATGTATTTACATGTACTATCAATACAGTACATGTATAGTACATCAATCCAGTACATGTATTTACATGTACTATCAATACAGTACATACATCAGCGACATGATGTATGTACTATGGAACCCTTTTATAAAGGACACCTTGGGACTAGTGGAAGTGTCCTTTAAATCGAGGTATCCTTTATCAGAGGTTCTGCTATCATTATATACATGTATAACTCTAGGACATTTATAGCTTCATCTTGTACTCATGTTTTATAGTTGTATGTTCCCATGTATATACGTTGTCCTGTTCATGTACCAATAACCAGTTGCTATGGTAACACAGATAAACTTATCTTCCAGATATCATGAGAACTTGATCACCTGATACTTTATGGGTGTAGATCAATGTGGTTTTTGATCTTATTAATGTATTTGTAAATACTCTGCGTTATACAATACATGTCTTTGTAATTGTGGTTATCACAACAAGAGGATTCTGTTTATATTTACCACATATCAATTACACCTTGAATATAGAGCTTATATATATATAATTATTTATATATATATACACTTCTTCACATACGTATTTCAAATAGAAATATGATACTACAGTTGCTATAGTTACCGTGTAAACACGTACGTGTGTACAGGCACTACTGAAGGGTAATTCAATAGTCATGGCAGTCAACTTGTTCATGGTTGTATGCTGTTTTGTTACTATAAATAGTGGATGGGTTGTAGTTTTGTTACTATTTATAGTACATGTAGAAACTGTTAATCTGCTTAAGCCATCGTTATGTCCTGACATCATTTTTACATGATTGGTAAACTTTTCTAATTTTATCAGTACCTATTAGATATCCAATCTTTACTGGTTGAATAGATCGAGTTCTCACGTGGTACTAAGTACTATACTTACTGCAAAGAATTTAAAAGTTATAAAACTCACAAAGTAATATGAAAGCATTTGGTATACAAAACATGAGTTTATAATCTTTATAGTAGATTATAATATATGTTCAATCATATGAATGGACATGATTAATATAGCAATCAGGGATTGTCAGTTGCTTTCTAAAAGGCTCTCCTCTTGTTCTCTGCAGGGTGATATACTTTTAGCTGCTGAAGAGTACGATGATGGATGGATGAGGGGACTCAGACTGAAGGATTTAGAGGTATGGGAACACGTCCCTATCTGGATTGAATATTATATTATGTATTCACATGAAGTGAACTAGTTTCTTTCTGTTACACAGTTAATTATTTTTCCTATAGATCGGATTTTTTCCTGCTAATTTTGTTAATGAAGATACTTCTCCAATATATAAATTAAGGTACTATATACATGTGTGATGTCATTAGAATGCTTGGATATTCTTGTGCACATTTGTGCACTCGACTTCCAAATTCTTATTTTACATGTACATGTATAGTGTATTTATTACATGTTATTGTAGGGAAATACCTCTACGTTCAATGGAAGACTACAAGAATGGTATGTGGCTAATATTAGTTGAGCTTATGAGCTGAATGGATGGATGGATGGATGGATGGATGGATGGATGGATGGTTGGATGGATGGTTGGATGGATGGACGGGTGGGTGGATGGATGGATGGATGGGTAGGTGGGTGGGTGTATTGATGGATGGATGGATGGATGGATGGATGGATGGATGGATGGACAGACAGACCGATGGACAGACCGATGGATAAATAGATGGACGCAATTATATTATCTTTGGTACACACACACACTTTTTAGATCCTAGTTTTACTGAGAATGATTCCTCAAGAAGATCCAAAATAGCACTGGTATGTACTCATTAAATATTCATGATATGGACCACACCCTCTAATACTCTCTTCATTCTAATAGGAAATGTATACTTCAGAAGAAACATATCTTAAAAAAATGAGAATGCTTAATGAGGTTTGTATAAATATATAATCTCTCGTCCCATCTCTTCTCTGTGCTTTGATCTCTATGTGTCTGTCTGTCTATCTCTCCTCTATCTGTCTCTCTTCTGTGTCTTTCTCTCTGTCTGTCTGTCTGTCTGTTATTCTCTCCTCTCTCTCCTTTCTCTCTCTCCCTCTCTGTCTCTCTCATTTGTATTTTCTTTACATATCTTTCAGAGATTTGTTGAACCTCTCAAACAGCAGACAATTATAGCACATGAAGATTACGGACCAATATTCGCACATGTGCAGGTAAGAGATACTTTTAAAACTATGGACCCTTTCTATTCCAAGCTCCCAAAAATGAGGACACCTCTGTATTGAGGACACTTAAAAATGTCCCAAACTGTGCTTTATAATATAAATTTCCCACTGAAATAAGGACGACCTCTCTAATCAAGACAGTTTACTTAGACTGGAATAGAAAGGTTCCACTGTAAACAAAAGCAGTTATATTTTGCTATTGTTCTCTGCTTTTGTTTATGACTTTGTCAATTAAATTTTTAATTTTATATATATTTCTTATCAGCCACTACTTAGTCTCAGTGAGAGTTTAAAAATACAACTGGAATCAAGAATTGAGGGATGGGAGGAAAGATGTACAAAAATGGGCGACATCTTCATGCACATGGTGAGCTTGAACTTCAATCTCAGGATAAGCATCATCTCCAACTACGAGAATATTCAGTAGTTGATGAATCCAGTGATATAACATCATTAACATGTATGTTTCGCGCAATCTGCAGATTGAGTTTCGTAAACTGAATATCCACAGAATGTGTGGAAATTCCCGGAATATATATAGCAATTCACTCATGAAAATGCTTGTGGTTTTGGATTCTCACACGTGAAAAACTTGATCTATGTATATGTATGTGTTCTATTTACATGTTATATGATATATATGATGTGAATTATTGTAAACTTGCATGCGCAGTAAGAACAAGTATATTGTAACTACATGTATATATATGTATATACATGTATATGTATGTATATATACATGTATATATATGTATGTATATATATGTATGTATATGTATATGTATGTGTTCTATTTTAACTTTTATAATGTCATAAACGTGTATCTATAGCTTATGTGTGTGTTCTATTTAATGCTCACATGCACTTGTATCTATTTACATGTACATGTATATAATGCTCATACACTTGTATCTATTTATATGTTCTATTTAATGCTCATGCACTTGTATCTATCTACATTTACATGTATATAATGCTCATACACTTGTATTCTATTTAATGCACATGAACTGAGTCATATTTTTATTCTTTAGGGTGCTCATTTCAAACTATTTGTAACATATGCAGTACATCACACTCTTGGATTACAAGTACGTATATACATGTACATGTGAATTAGTTGTCTGAGGTGTGGTGTAGGTTTGTACATGTACATTAGGTGTGGTGTGGTGTATGTTTGTACATGTACATGAGGTGTGTGTAATGTGTATGTTCATGTACTCTGGGACCGTCTAGTCTGGGTGTGATTGTACATGTACATGAGGTGTGTGTAATGTGCATAGTCTGGGTGTGATTGTACATGTACATTTACATGAGGCATGTGTATGTACAATGTACATGTACTCTAGATGTATGGTTGTACATGTACATGAGGTGTGTGTAATGTGTATATACATGTACTCTGGGTGTATGGTTGTACACAAAGAGAGTTATGAAACTCCGTTGTATATAAGATCTACTTTATATATATATGATGTTATCTTTATTATCAGGTTCTTCAGAAAATATCAAAACAAGACAAATTTAAAAAATGGCTAGAAAAGACAGAGGTAGAAATAAAACAAACTTTCCTCTTCTAAACTGATATATCTCTATAATTGTATAAAACAAAGTTGTCTGTCTAGCTGTCTGTCTAGCTGTCTGTCTCCTTGTCTGCTTGTCCGTCTGTCTGCTTGTCCATTTGTCTGTCTATCTGTCTGTCTGTCCGTCTGTCTGTCTGTCTGCTTGTCCATTTGTCTGTCTATCTGTCTGTCTGTCCGTCTGTCTGTCTGTCTGTCTGTCCCTTAATCTACTGTACATACCTTACCAAGGAGACTTGGCACTTGCAGATCTTTGCTATTGAATATCATTGTATTCTTTACATTGATTGTTAGTAGTTAGCTTATTACTGACTGCTCCAGATATTTTGTAGGGCATGACTTTGGTTTCAAAATGGCAGAGCAGTACCACTGCAGGGACGGGAACGTAAGACTAACGCAACAGAAAGACAACTTATAGTATTTAGGAATATTTCCTACACAACTGTATCATTGTGTGTATTCCGTTCTTTGAATGAGTCTGTTTGCTAGTATATATAATTATGTAATTATAGCTTTCATAATTCTTTACCTAATTCAATTGTGTTTGCATTCTAAATGATTTATTGACCTGATATAACCAATCTGATTGGTCAATTCAAACATACATGTATATACATATATACAATGTAGATACATATATGTATATACATTTATATGTATATATATCTATGTATATATATGTATATACACACACACACACATATATATATATATCTCATTGATGAATGTTTATTCAATTGTGTTTGTATTCTAAATAGAAACATACACTTCAGAATTGTTTGTACACCATAAAATTGTAAACATATATTCACTTCAGTTCTCCTATGAATGTTTTTCTTTTGCTGTCCTTCTAGACGGATTGTCAACGGACTCTTGACTCATTACTGTTAGAACCCATACAAAGAGTACCTCGATATGAATTACTCCTCAAAGATCTATTGAAACATACAACAGAGGTAATATATATAGTATAATGTATCGTATAATGTAATTGTATTAACTAATGATGGATTCTGGTCTTACATATGCATGTATGTCATATTTTATTTCATACAGGAGAACCCTGATTTTATAGCACTCAAAGATGCATTAGGACTGATACAGAAAGTGAGACCTGTCTGTCCATCCATTCATCCATCCATCCATTTATTTATCCATCCATCCATTCATCCATCCATCCATTTATTTATCCATCCATCCATCCATCCATCCATCCATCATTGATCCTCACTTCTTATCCAAAAGATTGCTACTGATTGTAATGAAAACATTAGAAGAGCAGAAAATGATTTGAGATTGTATGCTATCTCAAAACGATTCCCAAATGACGAAGTGGTATGTCAGAACATATCATTATATAATAATGTGCTGTTTACTATATATTGTGTATAGACAATGTATTAACTGTACTATAGTATAATATGATATACTGTTTACTGTGTATTGTGTATTATGTATAGACAATGTATTAACTGTACTATAGTATAATATGATATATGTATTATGTATAGACAATGTATTAACTGTACTATAGTATAATATGATATACTGTTTACTGTGTATTGTGTATTATGTATAGACAATGTAATATGGACGATTGTGTATATATATAAATTATAAAGTCCCTTGAAACAAAGGATGACAACTAGACAATGAAATGTTGTAACGAATATTTAGTTCAAAAGACTTTAAAAAGAAATGTTTCTTTAACAAATGATGTTTTTCATATTTTTCATTCCTGACTGCTTCCAATTATGTCTTTATTGTCTCTGTGGAATTTTGTCAAGATATGCGTTGCTATAGTTACCATATCAACCATTCTCTTTATAGGATATCGTACAGGCAAGAAAGTTTTTCAAGAGATGTAAGTGTGTCTCTACTCTCTATACATTAAATTACATTAACTTATTTTTTTTTCACTTAAGCTCGAAAAGAAAACAGTTTGAGAAGAAAAAGGTTAATTTGGTTTTTCATAACTTTAATTACTTAACTTCTGTTAATTTGGAAGTCTCATTCCTATTCTGTTTTGATCTTCATTTCTTTTGTTGAATGCTGGACTCACTCCCATTCCCATTCTTCATTAGATCAATGCTAGAGAATGTTGGATCAAGATCCAGTCTCAGTTTCAAGTCATTCTTTGAACTGGAGCATCAGAGGTACATGTATGTGTACATGAATGTACATGTATGTGTATGTACATGCATGTGTACATGTGTATGTGTACATGTGTATGTACATGGATATGTACATGTATGTGTACATGTACATGTATATGCAATATTCTGCCCACACTGGTCGGCACTGGTCGGGAATAACCACCTCTTAGATAAATTAACCACCTTTTAACCACCTCTCACATAATACATATATAGGCTACTGAGACAGAATTAACTATATACTGGATAAACAGCACTAAATTCATGTAAAATCCAACCACCACTCTAAATATCCTGGGCAGAACACCGTATATGTACATGTCTATGTACATGCATGTGTACATGTGTGTGTACATGTATGTGTACATGTATGTGTACATGTATGTGTACATGTGTATGTATATGTATGTGTACGTGTGTATGTACATGTATGTGTACATGTATATGTACATGTGTATGTACATGCATATGTACATGTATGTGTACATGTGTATGTACATGTATGTGTACATGTATATGTATGTGTGTATGTACATGTATGTGTACATGTGTATGTACATGCATATGTACATGTATGTGTACATGTATATGTATGTGTGTATGTACATGTATGTGTACATGTGTATGTACATGCATATGTACATGTATGTGTACATGTTTGTGTATGGTTGTACAATGATTACTGGATTTTTTTGTAGACAATTTGTAAAGGAAGGAGTAATATATAAAGTTAATAATGATTTCTCAGACCCAATGGAAAGGTAAAACTGTGTGTGTATATATACATGTATATATATGTATGATGATCGATGTATGTATGTATGTATGTTATTAATTTTCATCTCTTTCCTCATGTTAGATATCTATTCTTATGTACTGATGTAGTAGTAATTGCACAGGTAAAAAAATAATATATTATTATATTTCTTACAAGTGTTAATCAGCCATTTTGTACTGACATTTTGTTGTAAGAGAAGCAATGCTTCTGGATGCTTTCGCATATTGGCTAAATAAATAGCACACGTTGTTTGTATGTTCAATACTGTGTTTCAGTATCCATTGTGGTGATGAAGGCCCTTGGGCTGAAGTGATTTTTTTAAGATGTATTTTATTGTGTTATATAAAGTTCAAGAATGACCACAATGAATATTCTTGTTTGAATTTATGTATAAAATAGTTATATTACTATGTCATTTATGATTGCAGGCAAACAGTAAAAGTCGTAGAACGTTTAGACTTAAAGAAAGAGTGCCGTTAGTACATGCATGGTTAAGTGACAGTTTTGGTTCCTCTACTTCCAAAATTCCTAACAGAGGTATGTCTTATTGTATCTTGTAGTTGTGTGGAAACAGCCAGTCATACAGGACATTGTGTGATAAATCTGGTGAATGTCTGGTAAAATTTGAAAATGGAGAGAATGACAAGAGTGTTTTACAATATCATGAGATATTTTGACATCTAGGTATAATGGCAGATTGGCATTTTTTAAAGCTGAATAAGGCTCTCATGCATTAGCTCCATGACGATGGCAGGTAGGCGTGTTTCATGATCTAGGGTTACACCTAGCAACTGAATTACATTGGGATGTCTAATATGACTCAATTTACTACACTCATTGAAGAACGACTCCAGAATGATCTGAGCTTCTTCATCAAGTTTTTGCATGTCCACTCCGATTGGGAAGAAAGAAGGAAGGAGTTTCTTAATGGCCACAGTGAGACCATGATAATTACCTAGTTTCACAATTCCATAAGCTCCTTATCCAATTTTTTGATCTTCTACTATGCTAATCCCTTCAATCAGGGAATATTCCATGCTAGCTTCATAGCAGCCATGAATCGTCCAATTCTTCACTTGATTGTAACTATAAAACTAACACACTTTCTTTACAATAAAGGTAGCTATGATCAAAGAGAATAGCACTAAAAGAGGAGTGGCTACAATGGATCAGAATGTTCGGCAGTTGGCTTACTATTTCCACACTACTGAATGATGTCATGATTGATTATATGATGATGATTGCATGTTTTGTTTCTCTTAGGTTTTATTATAGGTACTCCGAACAAAATGTATAGATTTTTAGCATCAACTGTGGAAGAAAAAGAAGAATGGTATTCTAATCTTCATAGACATATACTAGCTCAGAAACAACTATTCAGTAAAGTATGTCCAACTGTTCTGTCTGTCTGTCCATCTATCTATCTATCTATCTATCTATCTATCTATCTATCCATCTATCCATCCATCCATCCATCCTCCATCCTTCCATCCATCTATCTATCTATCTATCTTGTCTGTTTGTCTCGATCTAACTGTTCTTTTATTTATCTTCAGTTGTTAACTCATTTGAGTACACCAGATGAGGTGTACTTTTGTGATCATGTCAAAGCTAAAGTCAATTACCTGGGAATGTTAAAAGATGGTAATTATTATTACATTATTAACTTCCTTATAATTATAAATAACTCAACTCTCTGTCAAACTATGGAGCTATAATGCTAAAATGATTTTACACTGTTTTTCTCGTCAGCCATCCAATCCATTGTGGGATTCACCCTTTGACTAAACTTTACTTTATTATTATTATTTATTATTTTATTTTGTATATAATTTACTTCCACAAAAAAAAATTTAAAAAAATAAAAATTATAAATAACTTCCCTTTTGAAATCTCAATTATAAAAGTTCAAATCTCTCTTTTTATTAGAACTTAGTTTCAAAGCAGGAGATGAGTTATTAATAATGGGATACAAAGACTTGACTGGAAAATGGAAACCGGTAAGTAATACAAGCTGAAAGCTATGCAGGCATGTATATACTCTCTCTCTCTCTCTCTCTCTCTCCCTCCCTCTCTCAGGGTCTCTATTCAACGGAAGAACCATTCGATCCTTCTCCCGATTGGTATGTATAAACACTCAATCCATTGTTCACTAAACTAAATATAATTATCTCTCATTCTAGGCATTTAGGAATTATTGGGGACAGTTTTGGTTGGTTACCAGGTATAACAAAATCCGAAGATATTACTGAATAAATACCATACTAGTGTTGTTGACTATACGTATATCTAACTGTAATGTGCTGTATAACAATGCATAAATATCTCTTTTTCTTTATTCAGCTCAATGTGTTTCAGGAAATGATATTAAGCAGCTGGAACAATCTGGAAATGAAGTAAATAATAATTTGATACATGTACATGTACATTACACTTTATAATGGTACATCAATCAATCCATCACCCATGATCTACACATGTTCTTCTATTCTTCCATCTATTATCCATCCATCCATCCATCATCCACCCATCCATCCATCCATCCATCCATCCATCCACCCACCAATCCATCCATCCATCCACCAATCCATCCATCCATCCATCAATCAAACTCTTCCTACTACTTAGGTAGTTGCTGCTCCTATGTACATAGTGCTGAACATGAAGCAGAGGATGGTAGATATGGTATGTCCCTGTAGATGTACTTTTAAAATATTCAGTATTAATATACCTATAGACTGGACGTGAGATACCTCCTCTTAGAGACAATGAAAGAGTTGTTAGAGTGTACACTGGAGATGGTGTTTTCAAGGTATGATATCTATCTGTCCATTTTATAATATATTAAAGCTCATTCACGTTCACCTTCACCTTCAGAAAAATGTTCATAACTTTAGTTAATTACCAACAATCTTTTTACCTGCACCATTTTCATATAATAGTCCTTCCCATTCTTTTTTTGTGTATGTCAAATTTCAATCCATTGCTTCATTATTGTGTTACAGTATAATTATGACCTTACAACATTAAACTATACACTACATTACATAATAAAGTCGTCATATCCTAATTTTGAGGACATCGTGAATGTGAACAGACTTTGCAATTGACCCCATGTCAATTGCAATACAATGTAATGTATTACTGTTACTATACCTTAAAATCATTACTAATACCTCCTAAGTAAGTGTAATATACTTTAAAAATCAGTATATTACTATTACTAATACCTTAAAATCAGTATATTACTATTACTAATACCTTAAAATCAGTATATTACTATTACTAATACCTTAAAATCAGTATATTACTATTACTAATACCTTAAAATCAGTATATTACTATTACTAATACCTTAAAATCAGTATATTACTATTACTAATACCTTAAAATCAGTATATTACTATTACTAATACCTTAAAATCAGTATATTACTATTACTATTATTGAATTACTATAGCATTGAGATTATCTATATATCTAAACATTATCCATTCTCTTCCTATGTTCTCCAGACCTTGAGACTTCCAATGGGTTGTGCTATAGAAGATGTTGTAAGAATGTATTTCAAATTAGGCGTTGATCTTCATTTATCTTGGACACTCTTAGAAATGTCTTCAGATGAAACAGGTATATCAATATCAATGTAAAACCAGACTCGGTAGATTATCATTATTTTGTATTAGTTCAACGTCGTTTAGATCCATTTGAAGACCCAAGTAGAGTAGTGGATTTCTGGGGAAAGAACAAAGTATGTCCTTTGCTTCCATCTTCTTCCTTTCATCATTGCTCTTATCTGTATTTCAACCATCATCACCTTTCCTGAAGTTCATCATCCATCCATCCATCCATCCATCCATCCATCTATCTATCCATCCATCCATTCATCCACCAATCTATCCATCCATCCATCCATCCATCCATCCATCCATCCATCCATTCATCCACCAATCTATCCATCCATCCATCCATCCATCTATCCACCAATCTATCTATCCATTCATCCATCCATCCTTCTCTATCTTTGTCATATCTCCTTCCTTTTAGGACCAGATGAGATTCTTTCTTCAACAAACTGTCATGACTACAGTATGTGACTATGAAACATAACATTGTATGATAGCAACTAACTCTCTACACAACTTTGTGTATAAAATTAATTTATTATATATTTATACATATGCAATTCGATTCTTCGGTTCTGTTATTTATATAACCTTGTATAATAATATTTTATGTTGTGTATTTATGTCGATGAATCATTGTAAATTCATAATGTGGTCAAATTATTACTATGGGTTCAATCACCATGGTAACTACACGGTGAAAGTAAGTTGACTTTGCATGTCTCCATAGCAATTTTTATTCTTTTATGATAAATTCTGTTTCAACTTCAAAGGTATACTACTTTTGTTTCAAGTTGCTAAAGGTCATTCATGTTCACCATAACCTCACAAAAAATATTCATATCTTTAATTTGGAATGACTAACACTTTTTACTTGCACAATTTTCAATAATTACCTTCCCAATCTTTTTTTGTGTATGCCAAATTTCAATCCATTGCATATTAACCTAATGGCATTGATAGTTATGAAGTCATATCTTGATTGTGAATGTGAACAGACTTTGGAGTACTACCTCTTCAATTTAATTAATGGAAAGATTAATGAAAAAAATTAATATGATCACAAAATTAATTTGTCTATTCATTGCCCTATCAAATCAATTAATATACATTTGTTTTTTGGCTACAGTTCTTCCTTAGGCTTCTTTGAAGATTTTTTAGTTTCAAGAGAGTGAGTTGCATGTTCCTTTAAAAATGCAACCATCTCTTTTAATTCTCTTTTATCTTCATAAAGAATAGGGCTACTCTCCTCTCCAGCAGGAACAAAGAATATTGTGGGAAAACCTGAAAATTGATAATGTTCAGGAGCATCATTAGCAGTAGCATCAAATTTAGCAATTACAAGGTTATCATTTTTCTTGTATTTCTTCGCTAAAGACTTGTAAATAGGTTCTAAAGCTTTACAATGACCACACCAAGGAGCATAGAATTCTATAAGTACATCTTTGTCAGGGTTTTCAACTATTTCTGTGAACGTATCAGCAACAACTACAGTCACTGGACCACTATTTTTCTTTGGTATTGGTTGTGAACGACGAACAGGGCGAAGATTACCAGCTTTATAGTCCAGAATAAACTCCTCCATTGTTTCGGTGGTTATCTCCTCTTTATCAAAAGCATATTTCTCTTTTAACCCTGCAAAAATTGCAAAATAGAAGTCATCACTCCTGTCATCCAACTGCAATTCTTTCAATTCGTTTTTGAACTCTGAATCGTCAGAAATAGCGAAAACAATTTCAGGATACTTAATTGTAAGAGGAATCATTTTATTTTTCAAATACTCAAAAGAATCTTCTTCGTCATCTATTGACATATACCCAACAAAAAGAGGATATACCGAATAGAGAAGATCAGCATTTCCCTGAGTTCGCCAACCAACAAGGGGTGTACTCAAACGCTTTAAAGTTGCTATAAGTTCAGATGGGGGAACATCATAAGGGCCTTTGTATTCTTTAATCTTTGGTTCATATTCATTATAGTATCGACGTGGAATAAAGATCGCGATTGTACCAAATTCTATATTATATGTGGAAGCTATTTCATGATCAGCTGTATGTGCGAATATCATGGAACTCTCTCGAGCTTCATTTGCAGCATCGCTATATGCCAAGAATCCAGGATCATCAGGAGACTCAAAAAATCCAACAAGCACTGAAGACGTGAATCTTAAGTTTCTCGTAATGTCTCTGATTGAAGTCAGTGGAAGAGTTGCGGGCTCAGATTGTTTCATCATATATTTAATAATTCCATTGCTGTCACGTGGACCGTTGTACTCAGAGACTCGTCCGCGACGAAATAGTTTTAGTGTTGGGTACCCAGTTACTTGATACTGGGTACCTAGGTCTTGCTCAACAGTAGCATCAACTTTTGCTAGCACGATATCTGAACCCATATCATAAATAGTTCTTGCAGCCTTTTCATATTGAGGAGCAAGACGTTTACAATGGCCACACCAGGGGGCATAAAATTCTACTAGCACCAAATCATTACTTTCAATGGTCTCGGTAAAGTTTTCATTTGTTAAAACTACTACTCGATCCTTCGGTGGCTCCCAGTCTGGGCGTGCCTCATTCAACATATATTGAACAATACCATCAGCTTTTCTTGGACCTTCGTAATCATACGGAGTACCGTCTCGAAATACTTTTAAAGTTGGATACCCCTCTACTTCATATTTCATTGCAAGTTCTTCATTCGATGTTGCATCTACTTTTGCCAAAGGTATTGGAGGATCATTCTCGAGGAGTTGTTCTGCAGCAGCTTCATATTCAGGAGCTAGTTGCTTACAGTGTCCACACCAAGGTGCATAAAACTCCACTAATATGATACCTTTGTCACTAACTACTTCTGTAAAGTTATCACTTGTGAGAGTTAGAACAGATTCTCCAGAATGCATTTCTACCACATCTTCTTCTCCCTCAGAGTCTGCTGGAATTAGCTTCAAGAAAGAGAAGAGACAGAAAAAAAACAGTAGATTCTTATAAAAATGGGCCATTTTCATGTCCACGAGAGTGGGTTCCTCTTTTAATAACTATTACTAACTAGTAAGATGGACGAATTAGACAAAGAAGTGCGTGTTGCATTTTCATTGGTAGATCGAATATTCATGTTTGAAAATTATCCCTCCTAGATTAATGAATGCAAAGTGCTTGAAGCTGAATTGGCAACTTTAAAAAAGGGAAAGGTGAGCTCACTTTCAGTTAATGAGTCTGCTTTTCATATCTATACACACACTAGTCAGTTTATATTCAGTATGGTAGTGGATTAGTACTGTATCGTGATGACCCTGGGAAGATACGACGAAAGAACCAAGGTACTAAGATATGTTGTGTACATGTGCTTATGTTATATGCATGTATATATAGTGAAGTTGAAGAACTTAGAAACCAAACACAGAGAGTTGAAAGATAACATATCATGAGAAATGAGCAGTATAGAACACAAAGACAAGAAATGTTATTTATATATATATATATATAATTATTATACTTATGTGTGAATACAATGTCTAATCTTCTAAAGGGATGTTCTTGAATAAGTAGGACATTGATTCACCATGATATATTCTCCGTATTGCTTCTGCTAACATTACACTAATATCTATGGTTTTGAGTTTTGAACAGCGTTTGGAATGATCATCTTGTGGTATAGTGTTAGTCACAAGTACCTATGCACATTAATATTTCATTGTCAATATACATATTGTTATTATATTGTTTAACAAGTCAATGTATTGTTTTCAAGTCAATGACAAGTCGTATTGTTAAATATCGTTTACAAGTCAATGTATTGCCAATACATCAGTGTTTTTGATAGGCTTATATGGCACACCATTGGCCCAAAGAGCTTCTTATTTGGCACTGCACAGTTCTCTCTTTGGGCCAGTGGCGCAGTTAATTATGATTATGTTGTCACTAACAGCATCAACTCTTAATTAATTGGCTCACAATGGCGCACACACTAACCATTGTTGAGCCAATTTGGCCCATGCTTCAAAACTTATCAAAAACTCTGCAATACATGCATAATATTGTTTACTAATTCAAAAACACATTTACCTGATGGATACAAGACTCTTCCAGCAGTTCAGGTGAGTTGTCAGGTAATATAGCATGGGTTGCAATTACATAAATTTCTTGTGCTCCATTATCTTTCAGACATTGAGCAGCTGCAATGACATTATCCACCTCATCAATTACATCATCCTATTTCATAAAAATATCACATTGAGTTGTCATGTACAGTACTGTAACACAGCTGTTACTCAGCTGGCTATATACAAACTACAGCTGTTAACTATTTGCTTACAATGAGTAATGCTATCTTTCCATCAACATCTCCAACTACATTAAGAGGTGGTTTCTCTTTTTCTGTTACTCCTGTTAAAATATAATAATAATAATAATAATAATGATTGAGGAATTCTGAATTAAGGACACCTCCATACAGAGAGGACACTTGTCTTTGTCTCAATACAATATAAATTATGTACTCTGAATAAAGGACACCTCTATTTACTTCAACTAGTCCCATTGAATCACTGTATTGTGGGCAAGTGTTAAGGCTTTTGTGATATATCAATGACTCCAGCTGGTCTTGGTGCACAGATTGTTCAACCTGAAGAACTCCTTCATAGGTATAATCCATAGAATTTTAAGGTGACTATTGCTAGTGAGTACTATCTTTAGCAAATTAAACACAATTGCTAATGTTTATACACATAACATAATTAATCAATAACTCTGAGTACGAAATTGTTAACACACCAAAATGGGTATATCTCGAAATTGTTAACACGCCAAAATGGGTATATCTAAACTTTGTACCTGCAAATAAGTTATATATACCCTTAAGATGTAAATAAATAACCTAAATGACTATAAATTAATAGTATATGAAGTGTTGTGGGTAAGTTGAAAGTGAACTGTATACAAAGTGTGAGGAGCAGGACAAGAGTGCATGACAAATGTTTGGTGGCTCAATATTTCCACAGCCCTGACTTGTAAACGACATACTTGTTCTGTTTGGAGTGTGTGAATCAAATGGTGGAGGAGAGTTCCTGCCATCCTCACGTTTGACTTCTCCACTAATCACAGCTAGATTTAAACGAAGTCTTTCAGCAAATGCATTAGCTCTAATGAAAATAAGAGAAACTGAGAGCCAAGTGAGTGTTGAGAGTAATAACGTACCTTCTTGTTACTCCAGGATACCGTGCAACTACAACTCCATTCTTATATTCAGGCACCTGTGTGTATAATGAAACTATATGGTGTCTTGGAAATAAATTCAATTAAAAGCTCTACTAAATACAAAATTGTTTAATTTGATTTTCTGTTATTCAGTTGTCTATCAATAATATTTGAGAATACTTATTTTCCAATCACATTTCATACTCATGCTGAGAGTTCTGCACAGCGAGTGCATTCATTATAACTACAGACACAGTATAACTACAGTAATGATATATGCAACACAATCCTGATACATGTAAGTCATTGATTTTTACCTTCACCCCAGAAAAATGTGGAAACTGGATTGACCAATAATTTCTTACCATCATTTTCATATAATTATCCTTCCCGTTCTTTTTTGTGTATGTCAAATTTAAATCCATTGCTTCATTATTGAGTTATAGTATAATCATGTAATAACATTATGACATTTAACTATACACTATAGTACATATGAAGTCATTACATCCTAATTTTGAGGTTATGATGAATGTATGCTTTGGCTTGTGTTTCATATGGGAGACACAATTCAGAGTACAATTAGACATTGCTTACGTTATCTGTGATGTATTGAATTAAAAATGGAGATGCTCTTAAATTGTCAACAGGAAAGTCAAAAAATCCTTGAACTTCTTTATGATAAAGATCCATCGTTACTAGGTGACACATACCTAAAATAAACAAAACCAGTTCATGCAGTACGTCCAAATTAGACCGTAATATATAATTTGTTTGACTACTAAGAAAAGTTGCTGCAACAGAGTTTTTGATATGTTTGAAACATGGGCCATATTGGCTCAACAATGGTTAGTGTGTGCTCCATTGGGAATACATCTTGAGCCAATTAAAAAGAATTAATGCTGTTAGTGACAATATAATCATATTTAACTGCACCACTGGCCCAAAGTGAGAACTGTGCAGTGCCAAATAAGAAGCTCTTTGTGCCAATGGTGCGCCATATGAGCATATCAAAAACACTGTAATATCAGACACAATATAGGTGTGTGTAATATTGAACCAACTAACACACATTTCACCACTGTCATACGTTAACAATTATACTTTGTATATAGTTTTAATCTAGAGGACATTTGCTCAATTTATCGAATAATGTACTGCATGACTGGTTGTTTCCATACCACTGCCAAACATCCTGGTATGAGCGCTTGGGAATGAGACTACTGACATATTAATTAACGTACCAGCTCTTGACAACATAGAAGCAAGCAGTTTAGCTGTAATACATCCTCTTCGTTTCATAATGCACTGTTTACTGTAGGGTAAGTATGGAATCACCCCTGTAATGATGGACTATAATTAATAATTATAATAATTATATATATATATACCTATAATCTTTCTTGCTGAAGAGGTTTTACATGCATAACATAATATAAGTGTCTCCATTATTAGATCACTGGAACATGAACTACTATAGGAGATAAGACACAACAATGGTAATAATAATATACAGCCTTAGTATTATATGCATGAACAATATCAACAAATGGAACTACTGGCTTGTCATATACAGTGTAGCCTCCATATTCCGGACACCGTTGAGTAAACTGTCCTAATAGGTTGTCGTCATTTCAGGAATGATTATAAAGCACAGTTTTGGGATATTTTTAAGTGTCCTCAGTACAGAGGTGTCCTCATTCTTGGGTGGTTATGACAGCCATTGTAGCTCAATGGGATGGCTAAAGCCTGGGTTTGACAACCAGTAACACCCAACTTTTAAATTTAACCTCATACCATAAAAATTTTTTTATTTTCAGCAGGGGTCCTTTTAACTAGTTTAATATAGTCCAGTGATGTACCTACCTGTATCCAGTTTGCAGAATAAAGACGTCCCTTCCACGTACAGACACAGTCATGTCAGCGTGTGTTTCATTACTGGAATCTTTATAGACGTTTGGACCACTAAACGGTATACCAACACGTCTAGAATGAAAAAAACAACAAACAAATTATATATACATTACAAGTAAAGGGACAGTGGAGTAATTCCATCAGTGCTTAAATTCAGGAAATTCAAGATTTCTCTGGCACACTGTTAGTTGGACTTACAAACTATTTTATTGCTGTAATAACTAACAGCAGGTGCCAGTCTTTTATTATAGCAAGCAGTGAAATGATGAAGTGGTTTATCCTTGGTACTGACTGTGGTGCTTCTAAATTATTCCCACCTTATCTTATACAAATGCATTAAAATATACCATTATATATACCATCTATCAAATATCAGAGTGTCAATCTATCTATTTATGTTCTTTACAAAAATAATTACCTTGCTACTTCTCTAGCAAATTCAGGGGAAGAGGTACCACTTAAAATTTCCATTCCTTTTGCAGGGGTGGCCATAGAAGCATGTGAATACTTTACAATTGGCCCAGCCTTTCCATAAAATGTAGCCATTAAAGGCGCCAGTGGGTTGGCATTGAAAGAAGATACAAGATGATAATGATCCTGTTAATAATAACTACAAAGCCACAGCCATGTTGTCTTACCAGGAAGTGAACACCTCCTTATGAGAAGCTCTGCACGTGTGTATAAATAGTTGTTCTAAACACCAGAACAAGATACCAGGTGAGGAAAGTCATGAATAGTTGTAATTATTATATAACATTATAATTATTAGTTTAGAGGTTACAAAAGTCACTGTGGTAATTATAATCAACAAATATGGAAGGTATCTCCTATAAACCAATGTATAAAGTAAGTGTGTTGATCATATGTAATTATATAAAGTGTTTATAATGACATTGTAATGTCTCTGGTTTATCCAGTCCTGTTTCGTCAAATCCAAGTTCAATTTCATCTAGGTTTAATATTAATAATTAATTCTGTAATTCTTTTGAATTCAGAATTCAGAATTCAGTTATTATTTTTTAATATAAAAAATACATTTTAATTGGAAACAGGTAGTGGAAATTCCAATTTTAGTTAATATAGAGACACCATCAAACACAATCCCAATAGCATAGCACTTAGTGGGAACCTGATATAGACACTGTCAAACACAATCTCAATAGTATAGCACTTAGTGGATACAGTTTTGAACCTGATATAGACACTGTCAAACACAATCTCAATAGTATAGCACTTAGTGGATACAGTTTTGAACCTGATATAGACACTGTCAAACACAATCTCAATAGTATAGCACTTAGTGGATACAGTTGAACCTGATATAGACACTGTCACACAATCTCAATAGTATAGCACTTAGTGGGTACAGTTTTGAACCTGATATAGACACTGTCAAACACAATCTCAATAGCATAGCACTTAGTGGGTACAGTTTTGAACCTGACTGTCAAACACAATCTCAATAGCAAAGCACTTAGTGGGCGTAGTTTTGTAGTAATCTATCAGAAGCTAGTGGTGTCAACGCAATCTGTAATTATACATATCTCCATTATAGTCAAATATGTACAGCACCTTTTACTACACGTATGTGGATACTTGGTTGGAGCTGAGATATGACTTGATCACTTGCTTTGCTAATGCATTATATAATATTGATCTTTATTGGCTCACCCTCATGCCACATTAAAACATTTCAAATGATGATGTAACTATTACATAATTATTATACTTTGTATATTATAGGTACGTCCATATTTTGTAATACGAAAAGTTAAACTTCCCGATTGTATGTATCTTCTAAGATCGCTCCACAAATTACCTTCCCTCACGGGAGATGAGGAGGTAAGCAATCATTCACTCTCTTCTTTCTTTTCAACCCTTTCTTCCTCTTCTCTCTTTTTAAAAAGGATTATAAAAGAGCACTTGATAATTTGGAGTATCGTCAACAAGTTATATTCTCTCGTATTAAAGAAATTCAAGAGACTGTTATCAAAACAGCTCAAAATGTTGGTCTCTCTCAAGGGGAACTTCAGGAACTCACTGAAGTCAGTTAGCTAAAGTAGAGAATTATAGAATATATTCCCTCTCTGGGTGTCTACCTAATTGTTAGACCGTACTTGATTTAGAGGTTTGTAAGACCGTACTTGATTTAGAGGTTATAATTGTTAGAGCATACTTGATTTAGTAGTGGTTATAATTGTTAGATCGTACTTGATTTAGTGGTTTGTAAGACCGTACTTGATTTAGTGGTTTGTAAGGCGTACTTGATTTAGAGGTTATAATTGTTAGAGCATACTTGATTTAGTAGTGGTTATAGTTGTTAGAGCGTACTTGATTGAGTGGTTTGTAAGGCAAACTTGATTTAATGGTTATAATTGTTAGAGTGTACTTGATTTAGTGGTTTGTAAGACCGTACTTGATTTAGAGGTTATAATTGTTAGAGCATACTTGATTTAGTAGTGGTTATAATTGTTAGACCGTACTTGATTTAGTGGTTTGTAAGACCGTACTTGATTTAGTGGTTTGTAAGGCGTACTTGATTTAGAGGTTATAATTGTTAGAGCATACTTGATTTAGTAGTGGTTATAGTTGTTAGAGCGTACTTGATTGAGTGGTTTGTAAGGCAAACTTGATTTAATGGTTATAATTGTTAGACCGTACTTGATTTAGTGGTTTGTAAGGCGTACTTGATTTAGTGGTTATAATTGTTAGAGCATACTTGATTTAGTAGTGGTTATAGTTGTTAGACCGTACTTGATTTAGTGGTTTGTAAGACCGTACTTGATTTAGTGGTTTGTAAAGCGTACTTGATTTAGAGGTTATAATTGTTAGAGCATACTTGATTTAGTAGTGGTTATAGTTGTTAGACCGTACTTGATTTAGTGGTTTGTAAGGCGTACTTGATTTAGTGGTTTGTAAGGCGTACTTGATTTAGTGGTTATAATTGTTAGAGCATACTTGATTTAGTAGTGGTTATAATTGTTAGAGTGTACTTGATTTAGTGGTTTGTAAGGCGTACTTGATTTAGTGGTTATAATTGTTAGAGCATACTTGATTTAGTAGTGGTTATAGTTGTTAGAGCGTACTTGATTGAGTGGTTTGTAAGGCAAACTTGATTTAGTGGTTATAATTGTTAGAGCATACTTGATTTAGTAGTGGTTATAGTTGTTAGAGTGTACTTGATTTAGTGGTTTGTAAGGCGTACTTGATTTAGTGGTTATAATTGTTAGAGCATACTTGATTTAGTAGTGGTTATAGTTGTTAGACCGTACTTGATTTAGTGGTTTGTAAGACCGTACTTGATTTAGTGGTTTGTAAGGCGTACTTGATTTAGAGGTTGTAATTGTTAGAGCATACTTGATTTAGTAGTGGTTATAATTGTTAGACCGTACTTGATTTAGTGGTTTGTAAGACCGTACTTGATTTAGTGGTTTGTAAGGCGTACTTGATTTAGAGGTTATAATTGTTAGAGCATACTTGATTTAGTAGTGGTTATAATTGTTAGACCGTACTTGATTTAGTGGTTTGTAAGGCGTACTTGATTTAGAGGTTATAATTGTTAGAGCATACTTGATTTAGTAGTGGTTATAATTGTTAGACCGTACTTGATTTAGTGGTTTGTAAGACCGTACTTGATTTAGTGGTTTGTAAGGCGTACTTGATTTAGAGGTTATAATTGTTAGAGCATACTTGATTTAGTAGTGGTTATAATTGTTAGACCGTACTTGATTTAGTGGTTTGTAAGGCGTACTTGATTTAGAGGTTATAATTGTTAGAGCATACTTGATTTAGTAGTGGTTATAGTTGTTAGACCGTACTTGATTTAGTGGTTTGTAAGGCGTACTTGATTTAGAGGTTATAATTGTTAGAGCATACTTGATTTAGTAGTGGTTATAATTGTTAGACCGTACTTGATTTAGTGGTTTGTAAGACCGTACTTGATTTAGTGGTTTGTAAGACCGTACTTGATTTAGTGGTTTGTAAGGCGTACTTGATTTAGAGGTTATAATTGTTAGAGCATACTTGATTTAGTAGTGGTTATAGTTGTTAGAGCGTACTTGATTTAGTGGTTTGTAAGACCGTACTTGATTTAGTGGTTTGTAAGGCGTACTTGATTTAGAGGTTATAATTGTTAGAGCATACTTGATTTAGTAGTGGTTATAGTTGTTAGACCGTACTTGATTTAGTGGTTTGTAAGACCGTACTTGATTTAGTGGTTTGTAAGGCGTACTTGATTTAGTGGTTATAATTGTTAGAGTGTACTTGATTTAGTAGTGGTTATAATTGTTAGACCGTACTTGATTTAGTGGTTTGTAAGACCGTACTTGATTTAGTGGTTTGTAAGGCGTACTTGATTTAGAGGTTATAATTGTTAGAGCATACTTGATTTAGTAGTGGTTATAGTTGTTAGACCGTACTTGATTTAGTGGTTTGTAAGACCGTACTTGATTTAGTGGTTTGTAAGGCGTACTTGATTTAGTGGTTATAATTGTTAGAGCATACTTGATTTAGTAGTGGTTATAGTTGTTAGAGCGTACTTGATTGAGTGGTTTGTAAGGCAAACTTGATTTAATGGTTATAATTGTTAGAGTGTACTTGATTTAGTGGTTTGTAAGAGCGTACTTGATTTACTGGTTTCCACTGATGATAATTGACTGTTATGTGTTTGTAGGTACAAATGCTAGCAAGTCTATGAAAATTGCTAAATTAAGTATGGGCTAACCATACTGAAGTAATCATAAGTGCTCATGAATGCATAGGGTGTGGTGTTCTGGGGACAAGATTAGATTGTGTGTCATTTATTCTAACCTCTTTAATTTCCTTAGTCTTATGTTCCTAAAGGGAATCCCATTGATATTGTTACTACTTGTCCTCCAACATCACCTCCTTATTCGTTACTTGGACTCTACCCTTTCATTAACAAGAGTATCCCTACATGTATTAAGACACATGTACACTCAAGTGCTATTGGGAAAGTTAGCAAAGAGCTCCTGGCCTCTTTTAGCAGCTGTGAAAGTGTAATTACACAGGCGAAATTGAAGATAACTATTATATGGAAAGAAGGTACTCATAGTGTATGTTTGTATCTATTTAAAATTTTGCATCAAATATAAATTTGATTATGGCATACCACTTAGATAGGAACAAAGAAAAGATGCTAGTTCCCACGAGGGAGTCAGATCCCACAACCTTTGGCTTGCTAGGTGATTGCACTACTAACTAGGCCACTGGGACTTAGCTGGTAGAAAAAATTACGAAAATTTGTTTGATTCTATTATCAATATAATGAAGCCATTAGTTGTATACTGCTCTCATAATAGGGGTTTATGATTTAAAAATAGTATCACAATGATGTCATATATTTGTTGCTATTAATAGAATGTCTCCTCATGGTGTGACTTTTACAAATTGTTTATTCATTCGTGTTGCTAAAAATAACTTTTTTTAATGATGTAATGTTTGTGCTTTTATGTTACTAAAAATAGTTTACAAGTCATGTAAACGTTGAGCATGAAAATAGTGTTTTTGTATAATAATACAATGATGTAATGGTAATGCTATTTTTAGAACACAAAATTGCAGTTATTCGTTACTAAATATAATTATGTCCAAAATTTGCAAAATAATTTGATCAACTGTTCCTCCATTTTGTACAGGAAGTAATGTAATTTGGTATCCAGGAAGATCAGCTTCTTAGATACCAAATTTTGTTGGCTTCCTTTAAGCAAATATTACTATTCTGTAGGAATAGTCCCCTTTCTGCAAGTTTGGTGCATGACTCCATGTATATATATTGTGTACAATGTACAATGTACATGTATTCATATTGTAGAAGCGTACATATATAATACATGTATGTATTATATATAATATATATGTGGTATACAATATATATATGTGGTATACATGTATATATTGTACACAATATTGTATATAAGGATACAATATATATTTTTTCTATAATAGTCATAGTTTTAAAAATAGTATCATAATGATGATGTCATTTGATATTAATATGTCTCTTCATGCTACTTGAAAATGTATAATACTAGTATTATCAACGATGTAATGTTGATGAGACATCATGTTACTAAATATAACATTCATTAACATTCGTTTTATGAATGATATTAGAGTTTAATAATTTTATGTTGAAGTAATACTAAAAATAACTATTATCAACGATGTAATGTTGATGAGACGTCATGTTACTAAAAATAACATTCGTTTTATGGGATTATTTAGTAAAAATACAGATATTGAATTGCAATTAGATTTTATGAATGATTATTATACTGGTAGACAGTCGTAATTGTTACGATTAATTCATCAAGATGTTTTGTGGTTTGTTACTATAACTTATTAGTAAGGCATTGTGACTTAGGACATATACCTATATACTGAAAGTGGTCACTGTTGACATACTAATACAGTAATAATATAATATAATATATATAATATATATAATATCTATATACTAAAAGTGGTCATTATAATTGACATACTAATATTTATATTAAAAGTGATCACTATTGTCATACTATATAAATTGCTGATCATGTGACCTGTGGCCAATCAGAGTGCAGATAATGCTTCACATGTTGAACATTAAATCACTTATTGCACACTTTACTCACCTCTACTAACGAAGCTGCTCCAACAACAGTGGTAGTTCATCACATCGTCTTATAACATACTTTACTGTGTCTACATGTTTTAATGTAGCACTTGGGTAGTCAACAAAGGTTGAGTTTACATAACACACTTGCCTTTGGCTCATGCATTAAGTAAACTCACCCTTTATTGACCGCTCAAGTGTTACATTAAAACATATAATCACACTAAAGTATGTTACAAGTTCACAATATTACCTGTGTATTAAAAATGGGTCATTATTAATTGTCAGAATAATAATATTATATTAATTAATGTGGTCATACTAGTACGATACTATATAATAAATGAGGAATATTGAAAATAGGTATATATCTATCTTCAAAGGAGTGATAATTTATTATTTGTAACTGAAAGTATTCAGTCATGTTTATTTGGGAGCAAGTACCACAACAGTGAAAGAATAACATTGCTTACATTACTGTTCATAAAGAAGGGGAAATTCTTTTAATATCAGCTGTACTATACTAATGATAGTAATAATAATGTAGATATGTATTATAATAATATGCATTTTATATGCATTGCACTATATATACTATATCATAAACATAATAATAAACTTACATCATGTTACATGTGTGCATCTGTCTGCGTTATAAAGTTGTGTGTGTAATATGCAGGTGACTATTGCATAGCGAATTTGTTATCACTATAATAGTTATAGTAATATATAGTCATTTCAAGAATAGCCAGGAAGTGGTATGTTAGAGTGTATGTAGTGGTTTCCACACCTTACATTCCTAACATACCAGAGGCTAATTCTACACACCACAGATCCACATTTTTGTTATTGTATTTATTTGTACACCTCACCCTTGCTTGCTTGCATCTTGCTATAAAATGCCCTTTTAAAGTCAAAAGTAGAATCAGCTATGAAATAAAACTCCACCCACTCTCATTAAATGATTTTTTCAATCAATTTAGTCCAGTGGGGTATAGTTACTCTTTTACTTCAAATAGTTAATTTGTTTTAGCCTGTCTCTCTCTCTGAAGAAAGGACATGTTTCCCAATAAGGTCAGCTCATGGCTTAGTTTGTAGATTAACGGCATATCAAAAGTTTTTTGAATATTACCGACACAGGGTTGATGTCATAAGGTTTATGCAATATGCAGGCAAGAGAGAATTAAAAACAAATTAAAACTAAAAAATCAGGAATTGGACTGGGGGAAACCCAAGACTTTCTGACATTTAGTCAGACACTCTTACCATGTGACTCCTTGATGGCACAGGAGTGCAGGATTGTACTAGCTAGCTTCAAATCCAGCTGTTTCCAACACCTTCCAATTATGAGTTATATGAAATGTCATCATAACCTTATAACCAAAAGGTTTTTCCTTTTGTTATTTCTGTTCCTTGTATAATTAATTTGAAGTCTGCCAGTAGCTCATTCGAGCTGCCAAAGTTCGTAGTTTCCTCCAAATTTCATAAACACACAGACAGACACACACATACCTTACCTTCCTACCTACACTTAGCAGCGAAGGCTATGGAGTGCATAAACAGTAAACTATAATGAGTTGTGTATTTACTTACCTGAGTAATGTAGCCCAAATCTTGATTCCACCACAGACCATTTTTGTACATGCTCTAACTGGCTTCTTTAATGAAGTAAATATAAATATTTGATAGACGTATACCCATATGTATTGAATACATGAAGTTGTCATGGTAACTATATGTCATGTTGTAGCAACACTAGATTATCTACAATGCTATAAGTATATACAATAAAGGATTAATTCGTTTGAAACTAATGAGATTATCTTATCAACTGTTTTCAGCTTTGTTTTGTAAAGCTTCAATTTTAGTAGTTAGTAGTATCAATAGTTTATAATGTATAATATATTATATTTGCTTATATGACACAACACAAGATTTTTACCTTATTTGGGCATTTTGTGGTGTATAAAATGATTGTCTTGGCATTCCTGTTAACTATCAACATATATATGATAGTATAGTATGATTAATAATAATGTTGGCACTGTTTTCCCTTTTGTGGTCTTTCTGATCAATTATTTAATATGTTATATTATTATAATAAAAATAATAATTATGAATTGTGAATAGTTTTGTGATTGCAAAATTCCTTTTTGCAAAGAAAGATTATCAATATTATACGCATTGCTTGATAGATTAACTAGCTATAAAATTATATAATTATATATATATATGTAATTATATATATATTATATTATATATATATATATATATATATATATATATATAATTAACTCAGAATGTATTTTATGAATATTATTGACTGTTATCGTTTTACGTCATAAAAATGTGACCTTTGGTGAGGTTATTAGGAGATTAACAGATGGTGAACTTTCTATTCAGTCATTTAGTATTATAACACAACTAAATTAGATATATATATAGGAGGACCAATCAATAGTTGCTCTTCTTTTTTGGGTATCAAAATTTAATTAGCTTCGTAGTGTATGACAATAATTATCACCTTTAGGTTATAGTTGTAGTATGTCTAGCTTCGTTATAGTAATTAATTAACTAAAATAATATTAGGTTTACAAAAAGGTATTAGTTTTAGTTAACTAACTAAAAGTGCCCATTATTACCCAATGTTCAATTTATTTGTACTTTAGTTAACTAAAAGTCACTATGTCTTACTAAAAGGGGTTTTAGTTACAGTTATAGTTGACTAAAATAACATTAGTTAAGGTAAAAAATTGTATCCAGCATCCACTGAGAGGTTTAAAGAAGTACAGCATTGTATGAATGTGTTTAGAAATTGTACAATTAGCACAAGTTGATTGTGACCGTGTTTTCGCTTCACTGATTAAACTATTTGAGGTGAATTTGCAGTTTGTTATACAAACATAAAAACAATTTTTTCAAAAAAGTCCCATAACTATCCACAGTGGCTTTAATCTATCTATCTATCTATCTATTTATCTATCTATCTATTTATCTATCTATCTATCTATCCATCTATCTATCTATTTATCTATCTATCTATTTATCTATCTATCTATCTATCTATGTCTCTATTTATTGAAGTCGCATAATCTATCTATCTATACTATAGATGTTAATGATAGTGATCCATCAATGATACTCACACCCAACAAACAGATCCCAGTATCTGGAATTGCAAATATTTGTCGATTTCTTTCACGACGATTCTGTCCCGAAATTTACGAATCCTTTGACCCCAAAATCTCAGCTCAGGTAGACACATGGCTGGACTCACTTTCTTTGTCATACATTCATGGAAATGCCAAAGAGAAGGGAGCAGTTCTACGACGTATGAATTCTAGTCTTGGGAGTGCAGAGTTTCTCACTGGTAATACCTTAACTCTGGCTGACGTGGTACTCTTCTGTGTTTTGGGAAATGAGAAAGGTATCAAAATTGGCGGAAATGTGAAGAAATGGATGAAACACTGTCACAATGTGACTCCATTAGCCTCTGTTTCGTGTTTTTACTTGAATGAATGAATTTCTTGTGATATTTATTTTATTTTAAAAAACATTTCTGTCTTTCTTTTAAGTTTTATTGATAACACTTTTGCAGTCTCATAGCCAGGGAATTTAATTATAAATAATTAACCACAAGCAAATTAATTTATGTATTTGTATTGTGGTTATGATTTTCAATTTGGGTCTAATTTGATTATCAAACCAACTTACTGGATACCAGCTGTATCTTTGTATTTCCTTATAAGGAATAATAATTTTTAGATATTTCAAATGCCGCTCTTCAACAGGAGTAAATATAGCCTAACTAGGAGTTAATTAGAGGTTTTGTCACTGCTTGAATAGGAAAATATCTTTGATAGCTATCAGAAAAAGCATTATTAGTTGTAGTTAACTATGTGCATGCATTTGTATACAGAGGCTATTTGTCTGTACTAACTACTATTGTGTGAACAATGTGGTTAAACAGCCCTGATAACCATTAACATTCAACAATAAGCTACTGCATAAACAACACCGCTAGGTTATGAATACTGAGATGTAGATCCTACTAAAGTTTTACCATATAAGGGAGTAAGTATAATCGTCTGTCTATGCTCCAGTGGATTACCTTATTTGGCAAAAGGCTACTGAGTTAGCCAGCCAATCAAATTTGTGAGGGTAGGTGGGTGTGGTATTGAGGTATAAAAGCAGGCCGCACTCCAGTACAAGCATCACTCCAGCGAAAGATACTTTTGTGATTTCTGTGTAATTAAACTACTTCTGCAAAAATAATGGATGAGGACGTTGCAGCTTTGGTTGTAGACAATGGATCCGGTATGTGCAAAGCCGGTTTCGCTGGAGATGATGCTCCACGAGCTGTTTTTCCGTCAATCGTTGGTCGCCCTCGTCATCAGGGAGTCATGGTTGGTATGGGACAGAAGGATTCCTATGTAGGGGATGAGGCTCAGAGCAAGAGAGGTATCCTTACCTTGAAGTATCCCATTGAACATGGTATTGTTACCAACTGGGATGATATGGAGAAGGTACGGATGGATACTTTCACCATGTATATACAAATTAGTTTCATTATGACAATTTCTTTCCTTTCATATCTATAGATCTGGCATCACACATTCTACAATGAACTTCGTGTTGCTCCTGAAGAACACCCAGTACTTCTGACAGAGGCTCCTCTTAACCCTAAGGCCAACCGTGAAAAGATGACCCAGATCATGTTCGAAACCTTCAACACTCCAGCTATGTACGTTGCTATCCAGGCTGTACTTTCTCTGTATGCTTCTGGACGTACCACTGGTATCGTTTTCGATTCTGGTGATGGTGTTTCCCACACTGTTCCAATTTACGAGGGTTATGCTCTACCCCATGCCATCCTTCGTTTGGATTTGGCTGGACGTGATCTTACTGACTACCTTATGAAGATTCTTACCGAACGTGGTTATTCTTTTACTACCACTGCTGAACGTGAAATCGTTCGTGACATCAAGGAGAAGCTTTGCTATGTTGCTTTGGACTTCGAACAAGAAATGCAGACAGCTGCTTCTAGCTCAAGTTTGGAAAAGAGCTATGAATTACCTGACGGTCAAGTGATCACCATTGGTAATGAGAGATTCCGTACACCAGAAGCTCTCTTCCAACCATCTTTCTTGGGTATGGAATCTGCTGGTATCCACGAGACCTGCTACAACTCTATCATGAAGTGCGATGTAGATATCCGTAAGGATCTATACGCTAACACTGTACTCTCTGGAGGTAGCACAATGTTCCCAGGTATTGCCGATAGAATGCAAAAGGAAATCACAGCTCTAGCTCCACCCACAATGAAGATCAAGATCATCGCTCCACCTGAGCGTAAATACAGTGTATGGATTGGAGGATCTATCTTGGCTTCTCTATCTACCTTCCAACAAATGTGGATCTCCAAACAAGAATATGATGAATCAGGTCCTTCCATTGTCCATCGCAAGTGCTTCTAAATTTAGTCTTATCTAGCCTGCTCATGTCGGGAATTGTAGTAAAAAGAAAATAACTTTTTATGTTTCTTTTAGTTCATTGAACTATAAGTAGTTGAATGTTTTAACTCTTATGATCTTTCTGATTCTTGTGTTTTTTGTTTCCATGTAATTCTCTTATAATTCTCTGATCTGGTAATAGATTGTTTTTTTTAAAATAAAAATCAATATACACAGACTGTCATTATTAATTATTGGGATGATAGGAAATTACCCATTAGATGGACCTCCAAGCTTTGGTTGTAGACAATGGCTCTTTTATGTGCAAGTCTGGTTTTGCTGGAGATCATTTCCCTAGAGATGTTTTCCCATCACTTATTGGTATTCCTTGTTATCAGGGAGTCATGGTTGGCACAGGACAGAAGGATTCTTATGTAGGAGATGAAGCTCAGAGCAAGAGAGGTATCCTTACTTTGAAGTACCCGATTGAACATGGTATTGTTACCAACTGGGATGATATGGAGAAGGTATGAAGGTATGGATTTTGCACTTGGTTTCTCCAGTGCTGAGAATATATAAATACAATGATAGATTGTGTGTACTTATAGTAATTTTGTTGCTGGAGGCTTGCACCTTATTGGATGCTGTCATCATAACTAATTAAATTTCTCCTTGTAGATTTGGCATCATATATTCTACAATCAACTTTGTATTGCTCCTGAGGAACACCCAGTTCTTCTGACAGAGGCTCCTCTTAACCCTAAGGCCAACCGTGAAAAGATGACCCAAATCATGTTCGAAACCTTCAACACTCCAGCTATGTACGTTGCTATCCAGGCTGTACTTAGCCTTATCATCGTACCACTGGTATTGTTTTG
Organism: Petrosia ficiformis; assembly: GCA_947044365.1. Taxonomy (NCBI): domain Eukaryota; kingdom Metazoa; phylum Porifera; class Demospongiae; order Haplosclerida; family Petrosiidae; genus Petrosia; species Petrosia ficiformis. Next base: position 6,268,783 of record OX345643.1, read on the forward strand.
GAATCTGGTGATGGTGTATCCCAGATTGTTCCTGTTTATGAGGGCCATGCTCTCTCCCAAGCCATTCTGCATCTAGATTTAGCTGGTCGTGATCTTACCAACTACCTCATGAAGATTCTTAATGAATGTGGATATTCCTTCACAACTACTGCTGAATATGAGATTGTTTGTGACATTAAGGAGAAATGTTGCTATGTTGCTTTGGACTTTAAGCAAGAAATGCAAACTGCTGCTTCTAGTTCAGTTTTTGAAAAGTGCTATGAATTACCTGATGGTCAAGTTATCACCATTGGTAATGAGAGGTTCCGATGTCCTGAGGCTCTCTTTCAGCCATCTTTTTTGAACATGGAATTTTCTGGTATTCATGAGCTCTATACAACTCCATAATGAAGTGTGACATAGATGTTCGCAAAGTCCTTTACTCTAATATTATTTTATCTGGAGGTAGTACAATGTTCCCAGATATTATTGATAGGATGAAAAAGGAAATTACAGCTCTAGCTCCACCCACAATGAAGATTAAGATCATTGCTCCACCCGAGTGTAAATACAGTGTATGGATTGGAGGATCTATCTTAGCTTCTCTATCAACCTTCCAACAAATGTGGATCTCCAAACAAGAATATGATGAATCAGGTCCTTCCATTGTCCATTGCAAAGTGCTTCTAAACTTATTTATGAAAAAACGTTTTTGAAAAGAAAAAAATTTTGTCCACCAGCAAGCACGTTGACTAAACTTTAAACTTTTATTTTGTATTTATGTTATTTTTGAATGGGTAGGTAATGAGAACTTCCACATTTGATGGCTGTGGTTGTGGACAATGGCTCTGATGAATGTAGGGCTGGTTTTGCTTCCCCTTATATTAGTATATCATAAACGCTGAGTAATAATTAATTAATAGGAACTTACCCATTACATTATGTCTGAAGATGATGTTGGAGTTTTGGTTGTAGACAATGGCTCTGGTGTATGTAAAGCTGGTTTTGCTGGAGATGATGCTCCTCGAAGTGTTTTCCCATCAATTATTGGTACTCCTCGTTATCAGGCAGTCATGGTTGGTATGGGACAGAAGGACTCTTATGTAGGAGATGAGGCTCAATGCATGAGAGGTATCCTTACCTTAAGGTACCCCATTGAACATGGTATTGTTACTAACTGGGATGATATGGAGAAGGTATGGAATTAATAAACAAATCAAGCTATCTCCAATCTTCACTATTGAGCATGAACAGAATAGTAGAATGAAATTGTCCTGTATATAGTACTTCAATCAGCCTGCACGGTTAAATTAAATGTGTGCTGTACCTAACTTGGCAACTTCATGTTGCAAGAATGTGTTATCTTTATACTAATTGAATTACTTGTAGATCTGGCATCACACATTCTACAATGAACTTCGTGTTGCTCCTGAAGAACACCCTGTTCTTCTGACAGAGACTCCTCTTAACCCCAAGGCCAACCGTGAAAAGATGACCCAGATCATGTTTGAAACTTTCAGCACTCCAGCTATGTACATTGCTATCCAGACTATACTTTCTGTGTATGCTTCTGGACGTAATACTGGAATTGTTATTGACTCAGGTGATGGTGTCTCCTGTACCCTTCCCTTGACTAATGGTTATGTCTTTCCCCATGCCATTCGTCGTCTTGATTTAGCTGGTCGTGATCTCACCAACTACCTCATGAAGATTCTTAATGAACAGGGTTATTCTTTCACAACCACTGCTGAACACACTATTGTTCGTGACATTAAAGAGAAACTTTGCTATGTTGCTTTGGACTTTGAAAAAGAAAAGCAAATTGCTCTTTCTAGTTCAAGTTTAGATAAGAGCTATGAATTACCTGATGGTCAAGTTATCACTATTGGTAATGAGAGATCCCGATGCACCGAGGCTCTCTTCCAACCATCTCTTTTAGGTATGGAATCTGATGGTATTCATAAGACCATATACAACACCATTATGGATTGTGATCTGGATATTCGTAAAGACTTTTATGCTAATATTATTTTATCTGGAGGTAGCACAATGTTCCCAGGTTTTGCCGATAGAATGCAAAAGGAAATCACAGCTCTAGCTCCACCCACAATGAAGATCAAGATCATCGCTCCACCTGAGCGTAAATATAGTGTATGGATTGGAGGATCTGTCTTGGCTTCTCTATCTACCTTCCAACAAATGTGGATCTCTAAACAAGAATATGATGAATCAGGTCCTTCCATTGTCCATCGCAAGTGCTTTAATTAAAAATATTTTTTTCATTTTAAGAATCAAATTTTATATTGTTTGTCACTTTTTATGTTTTGCTGAGATTAGAGTAGTAGTAATTAATAGGAACTTACTCGCACATTATGTATGATGATGAAGATGATGTTGAAGCTTTGATTGTAGACAATGGCTCTGGTCTGTGCAAAGCTGGCTTTGCTGGAGATGATGCTCCACGAGCTGTTTTCCCATCAATTGTTGGTACTCCTCGTTATCAGGGAGTCATGGTTGGTATGGGAGAGAAGGATTCTTATATAGGAGATGAAGCTCAGAGCAAGAGAGGTATCCTTACCTTGAAGTACCCCATTGAACATGGTATTGTTACCAACTGGGATGATATGGAGAAGGTATGAATTCATAGAAAAATCAAACTACCTTAAGTCTTTGCTGTGACTCTTCGGACATTAATGAAGCTGTCCTGTAGTGTTTCAAATAGAAAAATCTAACCTGCATTTGTATGCTTTGGGATATAATGTATTGGCAACTTCTTGTTGCAAAATTTATTATCTTATAATAATGTTAATTGAACTTTTTATAGATCTGGCATCATACATTCTACAATGAACTTTGTGTTGCTCCTGAGGAACACCCAGTTCTTCTGACAGAGGCTCCTCTTAACCCTAAGGCCAACCGTGAAAAGATGACCCAGATCATGTTTGAAACCTTTAACACTCCAGCTATGTATGTTGCAATTCAGGCTATTCTAAGTTGTTACTCTTCTTTTCGACGTACCACTGGAATTATTATTGAGTCTGGTGATGGTGTCTCCTATACTCTTCCTATGTATAATGGTTATGTCTTTCCCCATGCTATCCGTCGTCTGGATTTGGCTGGTCGTGATCTTACTAACTACCTCATGAAGATTCTTAATGAACGTGGTTATTCTTTCACTACTACTGCTGAATGTGAAGTTGTTCGTGACATCAAGGAGAAACTTTGCTATGTTGCTTTGGACTTTGAACAAGAAATGCAAACTGCTGTTTCTACTTCAAGTTTGGAAAAGAACTATGAATTACCTGATGGTCAAGTTATCACCATTGGTAATGAGAGATTCCGATGTCCTGAGGCTCTCTTCCAGCCATCTCTTTTGGCTATGGAATGTGATGGTATTCATAAGACCATATACAACTCCATTATGGATTGTGATGTGGATAGTCGAAAGGATCTATATTCTTGCATTGTATTATCTGGAGGTAGCACAATGTTTCCTGGTATGGCTGAAAGGTTGGAAAGGGAGATTAATACTCTTGCTCCATCCACAGTAAACACCCGTATTATTGCTGTTCCCGAGCGTAAATACAATGCATGGATTGGAGGATCTATCTTGGCTTCTCTATCTACCTTCCAACAAATGTGGATCTCCAAACAAGAATATGATGAATCGGGTCCTTCCATTGTCCATCGCAAGTGCTTCAGCTAAAATCATTTTCATGCCACCTCATGCAGAATCAACCCCCCCCAAAAAAAAAGATTTTTTATGTACTAAATATTTTTTTAAAAACATAATTATAATAATTCAAATTCTCATATAAATGTCAAATACTATTTCCAGAATCTGACAGTATCAACTTTCTATGTCACATTATTTGTCAATACTATGAGATTTATGGGCAGGAACCAATGTTCCTCATAACGTATTACTATGTGGTGAGTTCACAAGACTTTTGTAAAATGTACAAGTAATTTAGTAGTTAGTACTGAATGAGCCTCATAATTGTACTGCAAAAATTGATACTTTAATAAAAAAAGTAATTGAAACGAATAATTAAAAACATTAAAAAAAAACAGCATGCATGTGTGTATGGAATATCAAAACTGAAAAAGCACAGAAACAAGATTGAGATGGTAGCTTAGCAAAAACATTAAACACCACTTCCAAATTAATAGCTAGAGTGTAAAAGCAAAACACAAAGATATACTTATGTAGGGTTGTTATGTGGAAGTGGTGTTTATCCCAATCTTGTTTCTGTGCTTTTTCAGTTTCGATATTCCATACACACTCTTTCATGTTTATATAATATAATTATACATGTAACTATGTATAATTATAATATATATATATATATATATATATATATATATATATATATATAATATAGTATCAATATAGTATAATAATAAATGCATCTGCATTTTTTGAGTATATCACATTGCACATTATCATTTTCTTACCTGTGAGATGGAATATAACAGAGAAGGAAGTTTTGTATGCCTGTTAGAATTACTGCATTGAGCCTGGAAACTTGAAACCAAACTCCTCTCCACATGATGTGCTCTGGGTGTTTGGAGCGATTCTGAAGGAGGAGACGGATAAAATGGTAAGTAGTTGTTGCGCTTGATAGACTAACTGTAGTGTGTCTTGGCGTCATCATAGATAATAGAGTAATTTTGTTTGGTATCATCTAGTCAGACAACTTGGTTGCTGGAGTTTTCAAATTTCGCGGGAAATTATTTGAGCGCGCTCAGTGCTAAAATAATTATAATAGTGCAGTGTGCACTGCACTACAATGACAGCCAATGGCAATGGTTGATTATTTTGATCCTATTATAATAGACAGTGGTTCAAAAACCTGTAGAGCAGGTTTTGCTGATGACATATTAAGTGAATTGGGTAGACCAAGAGTTGTTATTCCATCGATAGTTGGAAGACCTCGTGGAATGGTAACTGGTCATATATATGAAGTTATGAACTTTATGTATTCAAATGTAGGGAGTCATGGTTGGTATGAGACAGAAGGATTCCTATATAGGAGATGAAGCTCTAAGTAAGAAAGGTGTTCTTACCTTGAAACGTCCCATTGAAAACGGAATTATTACCAACTGGGATGATATGGAGAAGGTCGTGTTTTAAAATTTTGTTCATTATGTAATAATTATGTTTCCCGTTTTTATTTATTGGCAAATATCTGTGCTGTTACGTTCACATCAAATCATGAATCTTCATTCATTTTCGCAGGCTTGTACTTAGGACACACTAGTACTGTATTCATCTATGTAGTTAATTATTAATACAAGAGTACTTGAAAATAGTTTGATTTGATATTTCACTTCAATACCTCTAGATCTGGCATCACCTTTTTTACAATGAACTTCATGTTGCTCCTGAGGAACACCCAGTTCTTCTAACAGAGGCTCCTCTTAACCCTAAGATGAACCGCGAAAAGATGACTCAGATCATGTTTGAAACCTTCAACACTCCAGCTGTGTACTTAATAAACAAGGCTATACCTTCTCTATGTGCTTCAGGACATACTACTGGTTTAATTATTTCATCGGGACACGAAGTAACCTACAGTGTTCCTGTTTATGAAGGACATGCATTACCTCATGCAATCTCACACATGGAATTTGCTGGTAATGAACTGAACTATTATTTAATGAAAATGATAAGAGGACGCTATGGTTTCCTGACAAATGCAGATTTTGAACTCGTTAGTAATATTAAAGAAAAGTTATGTTTTGTTGTACAGAATTTTCATCATGAACTAGAAATGGGAGGAACTTGTTACAACACCAAAGCCAAAAATGCTTATGAGCTTCCTGATGGAAATGTAGTTGAGTTAAATACCGAGGCATTTAGTTGTCCTGAAGCTTTATTTCAACCTTCTTTGATAGGTTTTGATTGTCCTTCTGTTCAAGAAACAGCTATTAACTCCATTATGAAGTGTGATGTAGGTATCCGTAAGGATCTATATGCTAACACTGTACTCTCTGAAGGTAGCACAATGTTCCCAGGTATTGCTGATAGAATGCAAAAGGAGATCACAGCTCTAGCTCCACCCACAATGAAGATCAAGATCATTGCTCCACCGGAGCGTAAATACAGTGCATGGATTGGAGGATCTATCTTGGCTTCTCTATCTACTTTTGAAAAGATTTGGATATCTAAGAAAGAGTATGATGAATTTGGACCAGCTATTTGTCATAAAAAATGTTTTTAATTTTGAAATACTAAATATAATTTTAAAATTTATAACTACCCACAACAATGTTAATTAAATTTTTGGTATAACTAATCTTTGGGAAATATTACACTACCCACAACATTGTTAATACTTATTTTGGTTATGTCATAAATTATGACCCTTGGACTCTGAGATGAGCAATGTAAAAACTAGCTAATATATTTATTTTTAGTAACATTGATGATGTAATATTTATTTTTAAAACACTGTAATCCTTGGAGTCTGGAGGAAGCAATAAGTAATTTATATTCTATTTTTAGTAATATTAGTGATTTAGTGACCTTTGTGGGCAGACTATATAAAGTAAAAAAATAAAAACTTTTCCAAAACTCTAGCCAGAGCACAAAAAATGGCTGCTCCTAATCCTCCTCCAGTAGTAATTGATAATGGGTCATGGACCATTAAGGCAGGGTTCTCTGCTGATCGATCTCCACGTATTGAAATCCCCTCGGTAGTTGGACGAGAGGGAGGAAACCTCTATGTGGGAGAAGACATCAAGGGACATCCCAGTGCAATATTGGAAAGTGTTATTTCTCGAGGGAAAGTTGGTGACTGGGATGCTATGGTAGAGGTACGAATATGTACATATAGATAGTGTGACAGCCCCTCCCACTCAATTTAATTAAGTGTTCTAATTAATTATCCATTCTTAACTTAACAGTCATTTTAAAACACTAAATTAAATACACATCTCCTTTTAAGGAACAGCCACTACACGAGACTACCTTTTAAGGTAATTATTTGTGACAACTATTACACCAATCTCATCAATAGAGTGAGAATGTCTCCAGACCTCTCTCTGTCTTTCTAAATGCATTTAAGTAAGACTCATACCTCTCCCTTTTTAAAGTTCTATGTGTGGGTGTATATACCAGTGTAATGGCTTCTATCCAATGATCAGTGTTACTATATATGATTTCTTTTACATTACGTTGCTATAGTGATTAACCAATCAATATACACAGTGGTATTAAAAGCACTGAGAGATGCATGCTCATATATAATTGTTTTTTTTTTCCAGATTTGGAAAGAAACTTTCAAAGGACTGAATACATCTGGTGACAAACAGCCAGTACTGTTGACTGAGCCTGCATGTGTTTCTAAGTCAGACAGAGAAAAGACAACAGAAATAATGTTTGAATATTTTAATACTCCTTCCATGTATCTTGCAGATCAGTGTATCTTGTCTCTCTATGCTTCTGGCAAAATGGAAGGAATCGTATTAGGATCTGGTTATGGATTGACCCAGGTCGTTCCTTGTCATAAAGGAAACCTTGTTCCCAATTCCAATCTTCGTGTGGAGTTAGCAGGACAAGATCTGACAGATTATCTTGGTCAGATCCTTGCGAAACAAAATGTATCATCAGAAACTCTTCGGAATATTAAAGAGAAGCTGTGCTATGTCGCCCTCGACTATGAAACTGAAACACAAACAGCTGCTGGAGGCGATACTCTAAATAAAACGTACACACTTCCTGATGGACAGAATGTGATCGTTGGAAAAGAACGCTTTCAATGTCCCGAGGTTCTTTTTAAGCCATCACTTGTTGGCAATCAATCTGACAGCGTTGCTAAACTCATTTGCGATGGTATTGCAAAATGCTCTGGTGAAACAGGAATGGAGACCACTACCCTATACAAAAATATTGTTGTTGCTGGAGGTAGCTCTCTTTTCTCTGGTATGATTGAGAGAGTACAGAAAGAGGTTCAGGCATTGGCTCCTGCAGGAACAACTGTCGATGTTATGGCTGCTCCAGGAGGAACCAGTAGTTCATTCATTGGAGGGTCCATTCTTACTTGTCTACAGGATTTTCATCCAATGTGGGTTGAAAGGAAACACTATGATGAATCTGGGCCTGGAATTGTTCATACTAAATGTGTTTAAGAAATGAATCTGGGACCCCGAAATTGTTCATACTAAAAGACTAAAAAACGTACCCTAAACTTTTTTTTTATACATAATTACCAATTTTTTAATGTCATTGTTAAAAATTTATATCAATTACAATAACAATTATACTTATTGTCTTCGTTTGAAATTTTAAGTTCATTAAAAAAACTGATATAAATAATTGAAGACTTCAAGAAACAAAAGTGATTGGATGGTACTGATGATGTCATTATAACACCCTTATGGAGTGATACTACAAACAAACGAGTTCATAGAAGATGGTAACAAAGAAGAGGGGGAGTGGCTTTCTAATGAAGTACCTAATAATGTCTAGGAAGAAAATGAAAATTATAATTCATTTTACTAATGAAAAGGGAATGTTATATTTTAACAGTTACCACCTTCAAATGCTTGCTAATTTAGCTCAACAGCAATTGTGCAATTTTTTTTCCAAATGTATACATGTACATGTACATGTATATAGGTACATGTATAGGAGATACATGTATATATGTAGTTATGTACATGCATGTACATGTACATGTACATGTATATAGGTACATAATACATGTACATGTAAATACCTTTTCCTCCTCTTGTTCTTCACCTTCCCATTCTTGATAAAGATCAGTTATAAATTTCCGTGACCTGGAACGTATACCAGTAATGGCGGTACAATACATACAAACATACAAACACACAAACCTTTTCAAATGATAAGGATCAAAAGGAAAGACAGTTTCAAGAATTGAAACCTGATTAATGGTGGCTGATGAGGTGGGTGTGACAGCCGTGGGTAAGAGGAGACGCTTGTTTTGTTCCAGAATAGTGTAGCAGAAAACAATCTCTTGTTTACTAAAAAAAATCAAGAAAATTTTTAAATTGTACTGTTAGAGCATCAGTGGGCTTTAAATAGAAACAAACACATGTATAGCAAGTTGTTGGCCTTTTAAACACAAATAAAAATGCTATGAGTATTCTAATCAATGCACATACATGCACAGCTGTTCTCAATTATATATTATATAGTTACCTAGCAACAGAAGCAAACATTTCCACAACAGATTGAAGACAAACCTGAGAGTATATACAAACAAGATTATATCACAATATGTATGATATGTACGATATGTATATATTATACATGTACATGTTTATAATTATTATAATGTTGCGACTATATGTGTTTATACATTCATTAAGTTTGTATGTGTATGTATATATTATGTGTGTGTGTGTATTTAGAAGTACCTTTAAAGGATTCAGTTTTGAAGATATTAATCGTTCAAAATTTAATTGTAATAAAAATTGACGACCTAAAAATAAAATGATGACAAACCTGTATATGACAACTCTATATGTTTCAGGAGTCCGTTTCAGTCAGTTAATACATTTTTAGTGTCAGTATGTTGGTTCATAGTTCATACCTCCATCAGTCTCTAAAATTTGTTTGTGTCTGAATACAAATACATAAAACATGGCTTGACATAAAGAATAGAAAGGTCCATGTTTAGAAACATCAGCTCTCAACTTGTCCTTACTAACAAGACTCATATATCTAAGTAGAATAGATACATACAACTGTACAATACAGTGTACATATGGTTACTATGGTAACATGTACTATTATTATACAGAAGTATGTATGGTTGCCATGGTAACTATTATATTATGGTCTAATACAAAATGCATTGAAGACATTCTCAATTGAATAGCTCTATACATATACAATATACTTACTGATGAATCCAATGGTTCATGACTTCAAGACATAATTTAGCAGTGCTGTGAGCGAAATATTTGTTTACAACAATGTATATATTGTACATGTACATGTATACACTCAGATGATGGATGTTATGTGTATCAGATACTATCTAGCAGGATATGTGAATATCATAAGACCCCTTGTAGCAAGGGGGCTAGTCATATCTCCAAGTGTTTCATCATACACACATGCACACAGACACACACACACACACACTTTCTTACCTGACTGATACAAACTTAGATCTCGCTATAAAACTTGCAATGTAAGAAGCAGAAGCTTGTCTTATAACAGCTGTGTGCGATAAAGAAATAGATAAATAGAAAGATGAATAGAATAGACAGACACACGTCTTTAGATAGATAAAGTCAGTAGGCTAAATATACTTACCTGCAGTATTAACATCTTGAAACTAGGAGTGATAATAATAATAATAATAATAATAATAATAATAATAATAATAATAATAATAATAATAATGAGATTATTATAGATAATGATATTTTACCTTCTCTAGTAAGAAGTCAAGAAAACATGAAGGAAATGTCTACCAACAAAACCCGATCATAATAATAATTAATAGTCTATTAATCTTATAATTAATTACCTCATCAAACGTTGTTATTTTGAATATTAAGAATTGTACATGTGATGAGCCATGTGTTAATATTATCTGTTCATCAAAAATCTGGATGGATAGATAGATAGATAGATAGAGAGATAGATAGATAGATAGATAGATAGATAGATAGATATATAGATAAATGGATAGACAGACAAATAGATACATACACAGATAGATGGACAGACAGCTCAATGAATAGGTAGACCCCAGAACTAACCTTTAGTAATATACGAAATATATCAAAAGCATTCTTTAAGTTCAGTTTTCCTGAAAACAATACAAAGAAATGAAATATCAGAGAACAAAGGAAGCACTTACCATCACTATAACATACTGATTCAATGAATTCAAACATGATTGTCATTATTACATCAATGGTATCTGCTTGTGAATTTTTCATGTTGCCATGGTTACTATAATGTGGTAACAAGGTAGAGGCAGAGTTAGGATGACATCGATCTTTATCAGTCAAAGTACTAGAGGCAGTTAAATGGGCGGAGTCAATATCCTGAAAGGATAGTATAGTAAGTACGTACTGTCGGGGATTAATTTAGATGTGAGGTGCATGGAACTGTACCCACCCTCCTAAAATTTACTTCTTGAAGTATGCATGCATTTGGAGTGTAATTTCATACTAATTATGACTTGTTAACTGATACACAGACTATGTTTGTGAGAGCTCCCTACCCTATCCCCCTCGTCCAATCCTACCTGACTGTGTATGACAGGATATGATTTCTTTGTTTATAATCAAGTAATGTAATTATTACCATATCAACAGGGAATTGAGTGTCATCAATATCTTTATCCATCTTTAGTTCATCTTCATCTTCTTCTTCCTCTAGTTGGGAAGGTACTTCCACCTATATACCAATGAAGAAAGACAGATAGATAGATAGATAGACAGACAGATACACAGAGACAGATACATGTAGATAGATAGGTAGACAGACAGACAGATACACAGAGACAGATAGATAGACAGACAGACAGATACACAGAGACAGATAGATAGACAGACAGACAGATACACAGAGACAGATAGATAGACAGACAGACAGATACACATAGACAGATAGATAGACAGACAGACAGACAGACAGACACATAGACAGATAGATAGATAGACAGACAGACAGACAGACACATAGACAGATACACATTATCTACATTTCTTACGTCAATTTGTAACATTTTCAAAATAATGAGTTCGAGTATTTCTTGTTTCAAGTTTGGATAATAGGAAAGAATATGAAGAGAGTTACGTACAAATACCTCCTGGATAAAATAGAACATTATCAAAAAAATAATAGATAGATAATATTAAATCACTGACTGTGGAAACACACCTGATATGTAGACTTCCTTCCCTTATAAGGAGCTAATCTTTCAAGAACTTTAATTAATTGAGAAGGAGCTCTACCGAGAGAGAGAGAGAGAGAGAGAGAGAGAGAGAGAGAGAGAGAGAGAGAGAGAGAGAGAGAGAGAGAGAGAGAGAGAGAGTGAGGGAAGGAGGGAGAGACAGATAGAAAGAGAGATATCAAAGGTTAGTCTAAACATGTACATACATGTGGCACTTACTTTGGTGTTAAATATAGAACACTTTTAATACCTTCATGTAAGTTTTCATAAATGCTGCTCTGTTGATGTTCTGTGTAACAAAGTAAAGAAAATAGTAATACCTGTAATTATAGATGTGGGTGTGTCTAGTGACTGTGAGATGATAAATACAACTAGTGAACAGTGTGCACGCATGTACATGTGTGTGTGTGATAATATACATGTACCTGGTGATAATACTAATGATAATAGCTTGTGTAACACTGGCTGGAGATACTCTGGATGTGATGTGATAAGATCTCCGATATAATCTACATACAACTCAGCTACTGATTGATCATAACGAATCCAAGGAAAGTTCTACAATATGTGTGTGTGTATGCAAGCAGGTAATGTAGATACATGTACATGTACATGTAGATATATAAACATGTAGGTAGGTAGGTAGGCAGGTAGGTAGGTACAACATTTAGGTAGGTAGGTATGCAGGTAGGTAGGTAGGTAGGTATGGTAGGTAGGTATGGTAGGTAGGTAGGTAGGTATGCAGGTAGGTAGGGAGGTATGGTAAGTAGGGCGGTATGGTAAGTAGGCAGGTAGGTAGTAGGTAGGTAGGTAGGTAGGTAGGCAGGTAGGTAGGTAGGTAAGCAGTTAGGCAGGTACATGTAGGTAGGCAGGTAGGTACATGTATGTATATATGTAAGTAGGCGAGAGCTATCAGAGACACAAGGAGATAGTTACATGTACATGTATGTGTAGGCAAGTATGTAAACATGTATTTATACAGCATGCTCGTGTACATGCATGTACATGTTTGTATTACAACATGCTCATGTACATGTACATAAGGTTACATACCAGAGTTGCTCCAATGATCATATCGTCACTGATAATCATAATACACTTCTTAAGAGCTGATATCCATTTACACATTACAACATCCTATAAATCATAATATATTCATAATTATATAACAAGAGTTACAAGACTTGTATACAGATTATTAAATGCAAGCGACTCGTACTATAATTTAGTAAAAGTAAAGTTTAGGAATTCGTAATTAAAATATTAATTACTTATATAGATTTTCAACTCCTACAGAGACAATAAATCATAAACCCAAGGATCATGCTAGAATCTTGCCTCTAGGATTCCAAGGGCAATAGTAGTCTCTCTCGTGTAGCCATATTTATCTCACTAGAAGCAATGGCAAGTGTTGGGTGAAAGCCTCAATGTACAATGAAGTCAAATAATCTGATACATCACAAATAATCACATGTTTAGTTTACTCAGCGTGATAATATGACAATGCTTTGCTGATCTTGCCTCACATTGAAAATAAATGTATTTAGCGTATGAATAACTACACGAGTGATAAACAACTACAGAGATGTTTCAGTTTCTGATTCTATTTTGGATGTACCATACATGGCTGTATAGTACAGACCCTTCCCTTTGCTTGCAGTTGGATGGGTCTGGACGGCTACGCACGACTAGGGCAACAGTCACTATAAATGAAGTATAATTAACTGTAAATATATCTATATTTGCTCACAGTCATGTCTTCCATTTTAAACTGTTGTAGAATCCATGTATAATCTACTAGAGTTCCCTGAATATAAATAGGACAGAAATGAAAACTAATTAATGAATAACTCTACAAACCTCTTCCTTCTTCCGTACAGACTCCATGATATATTTAGCTAGAATCACATGACCTCTCATTTTCCCATTAGTTTCTTTTAATTGTGTTTCTTGCTCATCCATTCTAAAAGAGAGGCAGCCACGTGCTATCTTAATTAGTTACTAAAGTGTTAAGTTAAAAATATAAAGGGTGTGGCTACATAATTACTTTACTGCAATGGTAAGTGCTCAATTGGGTAGAATTTGCAGTTCATGTTCAAGATGTATTAGTCAAACAGTTCAGAGGATAAGATGGATGGAATCACGTGGTTGTCACATGATCAATCGACATTCAAAAGTCCAATTTCAAAGTGTCAAATTGGTATCTTTCGTTAAATATCGGACTTTTACATCCAATTTCAATCTTTATAGTATTTCTAATACAAGATTAGCCAATCAAACTGAATCTATTAGTAACACGACTTCATTTCCATATATGGTAATTTTCAGATCTTATTCACAAGGAAGTACTCATAAAAACCAATCACCATGGCAACAACCCAACAAGACTACAGTGACCTATATGATTGCTATTGCTGTTGTAGTCGTTGGTCTATCATATGCAGCTGTTCCACTCTATAGGATATTCTGTCAGGTATGTATATATAAATTTAGTGTCATTCGGATCACTGAGAGTCTGAGACCCATACTTAATTTTGCATACCCAGAGTCTCAGCCCCATCCCACAAGGAATGGGCGAACTTGTATATATACAGGTGGTTGCCTTGATAAGGTTTCATTAATTAAATTCATAGCTTTGTCATGTGACATCATGCATCAATATATCCAGCACTTGTATATAAGCTTGTCACAAGAGCCACTCGTAATAAATACTTGCATCAGAATCATCATTAACTATAATATATTTCATAACTATAATAGATTATCACTAACTCCAAGTCGATTGATAATCGATTAAAATCAGTGGAAGTAATTAAGTCAATTAATACAGGAAACTCCTCCCATTTGATGATCAAAAAGGCTTCCTATCACTTCCATATTGTACATTATTTGCCGTTACATGCTTGAAAAGTATGTCTTTTGGAATAATTAGCATAATCGATATCACAGACTTATAATCGATAATCAGAAGAATTTTCAATATTGATTGATTAATCGATTAATTGTCCCAGCCCTAATATTAACTCATTTAACTGTAATAGTTGCTTACATCACTAACTGATATATCATAATCATTTTCCACGTCCAAAACCTGTTTTAGGCAACTGGATATGGAGGTACGGTAATTAAAACTAATCCTAGTGATAAGATAGAGAAGATGTTACCAGTAGAGGAAAGAGAGTTGACTATTCGGTGAGTACAATAATACTATCTCATCTTCCAACCAAATTTAGATAAACCAGTCCAATCATAACTTTCTGGGTTTAGAGTTAAGGATTAGTTTGGGGTTCAGGATTAGTTTGGGGTTCGGGATTAGTTTGGGGTTTGGGATTAGTTTATTATTTAGGGATTAGTTATCCAACTAAAAGTGCTCATTGTCGATACTAACTAGATTGTGCAATAGACCTGTAATTTAGTAGTTGACAACGCCTTATTGAAAGGATATACTATAAGCCTCCTCCACACAGCAGATGGCATGTACACCTCCTAACAATGCATATAATTTGTGATGTATTTGAGTGATGTGTACAATGTGCAGGTGTTTCTTAATTACTGTATGTGTTAACTAATTATCACTATCTTATTTATGTACTTGTTTAAACAGGTTTTACTGCAGGAATATTCTAGTATGATAATCACATGTATCTTAGGAATATTCTAGTATGATAATCACATGTATCTTAGGAATATTCTAGAATTTAAGTTGTGTATATATAAAGTGTTAGTTAAATAAACGATCCCAGAATTTTAAAATATAACCCAGTCAGTAATCACATCCACCCCTATCACAAAGGGTAATAACCTTCTATTTGAAGCCATGCATCTAATGTACACAAGAAAGGGAGTTTACTACATATCATTATTATTATTATTATATTTATATAAACTGAATTCCTAGATATTAAATGTATTTATAACAGATTTAATTGCGATAAAAGCTCTGGAATGAGATGGAATTTCAAACCTCTACAAAAAGAGATAAAGGTTATAACATAATGAATAATTTAATGAGGAGTTACATGAATATTTAATTGTTAATTAGGATAACGATCTATGAATATAATTATAATAAGTTATAAGTTATGAATACCTCTATGAATAAATAATTAAGAGCTAATATTAATGAAGTTATGAATATTGAGTTATGAATACATCTATGAAAATTAAATATTTAATAATGAATATGAATAAATAATGATTAAATAATAATTTTATCTTGATAGCTCTCTCCAGGTGAAACAGCTCTGGCATTTTACACAGCTACTAATCCTACAGATGAACCGATTACTGGTATAGCTACTTATAATGTCATACCTTTTGAAGCTGGTCAGTACTTCAATAAGATTCAGGTTATTATTCGTAGTATGTTCAGTATAAGCGAGTATCAGTATATAAACACAAGATTGATATTTGTATAGCAAGGTGCAATAACTATATTACTATATAGTCCTAAATTTCACGGGCTATTTTTTGTAAAAACTGATGGACTGCGAAATTTTTATTTGCAAAAATAATGGTCACATCTACCATGCGTGAGCATTTATGGTGAATGCGAAAATTTAAGAGCAAAATAGTTGAATATCGTTAAAACATGAATATTTTTACCTGTGATAATTCAGGGCTATGCAGTATAGCCAAAGTTATATTGTTGCTCGAGTAATTAATGTTCTATTATTAAAAGAAGGATGATTCTAAGAAGGGTGCTAGTAGCATAGAGAAGGGTGCAGCACCCTGTTATAGAAACCTATAGTGACAATCTTGTAAAACATATCCAGTGTTCTGCCCACACTGGTCGGCACTGGTCAGGAATAACCACCACTCAGCATGAATTAACCACCTCTCAGATGAATTAACCACCTCTCAGATAATACATATATAGGCTAAGAATTAAGTATAAACTGGATAAACAGCACTAAATGCAATGTACAATCCACACACCAATCTAGATATCCTGAGCTGAACACTGATATCTACATTTACATTACACTCTGCAGTTATTTGATAGTCTTAATATTACAGGTTAAAATGTCTTCTAAAAATGTGTTGCAACACATAACAACAAATGTCCTCAATTGTGTAGTTTATAGGGCAGTATACCACATCCTGTGTACTACATAGGTTTAGAATCCCAGCTAGAGCCCTGATAATACATTATATTCCCATGTATGGCTTGCTATAATAGAACCTCAACATACATGTACATGTCAGTATATTATCAGTATTATGTTCAGTATATCATCATGTTATATTCAGTATTTTATTAGTATATGTTCAGTATAATTATCATTATAATTATATTCAGTGTATTATTAGTATATGTTCAGTATATTAAATGTTTGTTGCTAGTGTATATTCAGTATATCTTCAGTATATTATAGAATATTTATTAAGATCATGTTTTATTATATTATATAGTGCTTCTGTTTTGAAGAGCAGAGATTAAATCCAAAAGAAGAGGTAAATCGTTAAATTTCACTTCAATTTTACATTCAATAGGTCACATGCCATGCCATACAATGTCTGTAATAAAGTAAATTAATAACCATCTTGCTTGGATGAATGGGTCAACTGTAGGATACTCGCCACCTTGCACACACCCCTCAATCCTAGGGTCTACCATCATTAGAGTTTAGATCTGAACAAACCACACCCATACATGTATGTGCATAAACTGCAAATATCATAGTTGATCTGTAACTTGAACTGGAAGACGTTCATCTATCTGCATGAATTAAGCCCTCTGTTTTCAGACATAGAGTCATAGCTAGGATTCAGAGAGGAATCCCTGATCTTTCTGGTCAATCCTAAAAAGGGTCTTGACGGCACTAGACCCTTTTCCAATTCAGTATACTCTCAATACTAGTGCCGAACTCCAGTCTTACTACTACACAGATTATTGATAAACTGAAGTACTCCTCAAAATATCAAGCTATAATAGAGTATAAGTACATGTCTGGTATTCGTATTGTATATGTATTATTATGTCATCATAATTACTTATGTGTTTAATATCTCAATAGGTTGACATGCCAGTGTTTTTCTATATTGATCCGGAATTTGATGAAGACCCAAATATGGCTAAAGTGAAGACAATTACTTTATCCTATACTTTCTTTGAAGCAAAAGATGGTGACAGTATAGAAATACCATCTCCCAATTCATTGCATCATCAGAGACTATGATATATGCTAATAATATTCATCATG
Source organism: Petrosia ficiformis (assembly GCA_947044365.1). NCBI lineage: Eukaryota > Metazoa > Porifera > Demospongiae > Haplosclerida > Petrosiidae > Petrosia > Petrosia ficiformis. The sequence goes on from OX345643.1 coordinate 6,286,865, forward strand.
TGATATAATAAGCTAATAATTATTCATAGTTAAAATACCATTATAACGACTAATGATATTCATAGTTTATATTTATAATTTAGCATAAACAATAAAACAAATCCTTTGCAAACAGTAGAGAAAGCGAATACAGCAGCGACATAATGTCTGAAGGTAAGGACCTTATAATACTGTACATCTTTAATATCATTTTGGAGTAAGTACATATATATATACTTTTAATACTTTCTAGATAGCAAGCATCTGTTGGGAGCACCTGATTCTGATGGTGATGAGGGACAAACTACCCCTCCGACTCAAATCCCAGTAAATGTAGGAGCTCCTCCTGAATATTATCCTCAACACACTGCCCCAGTGTACCAACCTAATTTACCTCAGTATTATCCTTCTAGTCAACAACAGTCTAATACAACTGTAGTAGTTGCTCAACAGGTTAGTAATGTGTGTGTGCAATATCTCCATTATTTATAGTTCATTTGTTTACAATAGTTTCATATAATGTATTCCTTTCTGTCTAATATATAGCCTGGAGTTACGTATGTACAAGCCCCATCACGACCTAATGATTATCTTGGACTGTCAATCTTTGCATGTCTGTGTTGTTTCTGGCCAACTGCTCTAGTGGCTTTGATATACTCTTGTCAGGTAAGATACACATCATGATTAATGAAAGATAACACGTATTATTATGATATTCAGACACGAGAGAATTAGTAAACTGAAAACTTTCAGAATCTGACTGGGAATTTACCCAGAATATCTAATCAGACACTCATACCATCTGAGTCACCAGACTCCTTGATGGCACACGAGTGTAGGATTGTCCAAAGCATTAAAAGTTGAAATTGTTATCACATGAAGTGATATGAGAGTCACCTATTGACTCAAAAGGCCCAATGATTAGACCAGTGTGACTGGTATGAGCCAATGAGCCTATGACCCTATCCAATAGTATAATCATTAACAATGTCATGAATGTAATTAAAAACTAATAACCACCGCTCAGATAATACCAGGAGTCCATGATAGAAAAAACGTAAGAGGGAAGGAGTGTGAATCGCCCACGTTGTAACGAGATTTTGTATCAACGATGTCTTGCTAGCGGATATACTATTTTTAGAAAGATGCTTGGCCACGTGGCCCAGAAATGATCACACCTCCACGAAAACATGGCTTTTGTTTCAACACGAAGGTCACCTAGGTTGGCTGCTATTCGTTCTAATTCTATCAGCAAGTCAGCAACACTACCATACATACACCATACTACTGTACTCCCACTATAGTACAATATCGTTATACAACAACACTACAATACATACACTAGACTACTATATAGTATTATTATAATACTGTACTCCCACTATAGTACAATATCCAATACATACTATATACTATACTATATACTATACTATTATAATTACAGTACAACTATACATCAATCAGGATTATTAACGTCCACAGTACATACTTACACTATACTACACTAGCATACTGATGCTTTTGTTGTTACATCATATAAGGATAGTACATGTATTGTAGCTAACAAAATATAACATCGTTTCATGACTTTAATAATAATATTATGAAGATATAACCCAGCTTGAGTTGTATGTAAACAATTCTTCATGTTAAAGTGTTTCCTTTCAATTATCACTTTATCTTCTATATGACGGGAAGGTTACTATATTTGGTAAAAAGAATGTGTGTATGTATGCAGCAAGCAAGACTCCACATCCTTGTGTGTATTTACATGTATGTATCAGTATAATTATGTGTGTGTCTGTATAATTATGTCTGTTTGTGTCTGTGTATCTCTGTCTATATATCCCTTCCTTGTGTGTCTATAAATGTATGTTTTTGTCTGTGTCTGTGTATCTCTGTCTGTATATCCCTTCTGTGTGTGTCTATAAATGTGTGTCTGTGTATCTCTGTCTGTATATCCCCTCTGTGTGTGTCTATAAATGTATGTCTGTGTATCTCTGTCTGTATATCCCCTCTGTGTGTGTCTATAAATGTATGTCTGTGTATCTCTGTCTGTATATCCCTTCTGTGTGTGTCTATAAATGTGTGTCTGTGTATCTCTGTCTGTATATCCCCTCTGTGTGTGTCTATAAATGTATGTTTGTGTATCTCTGTCTGTATATCCCCTCTGTGTGTGTCTATAAATGTATGTCTGTGTATCTCTGTCTGTATATCCCCTCTGTGTGTGTCTATTTGTGTCTGTGTTGTTTGCTTGAGGTTTTTTATTACGATGTTCATAATTTCCTGAGCTTTATTGAACATACATGTAATATAATAATTCTGAAAAATGTTTTGGTCAATAAGCCTTTTTCAGCTAAAACAGCAACATTGTTGTTTTAGCTGAAAAAGGCCAACAGGCCGAAACGTTCTGTTACTAGAGAATGATAATCATTGTGGGGCAATCCTTAGAAGGTGTGGTCAGAGACATGTGTAGTCAGGTAGTAGTAAGATGGCCCAGAAAAGGAGTGAGTTTGATGTGTCAGAAATAGAGAAGCAGGCAAATGTGACTTCTTTATCCCGTTTGCCCTTCTCGTATTATCTCCTGCGCTTCAATGTTTCTTCTCTATCCATTTTCATACACATGCAGTGTAGTTAACAAGAAATTGAAATTCATTCATGGCAGTGTTTTTGATAAGCTCATATGGCGCACCATTGGCACAATGAGCTCCTTATTTGGCACTGCACAGTTCTCTCTTTGGGCCAGTGGTGTAGTTTATTATGATTATATTGTCACTAACAGCATTAACTCTTTGTTAATTGGTTCAAGATGTATTCCCAATGGCACACACACTAACCATTGTTGAGCCAATTTGGCCCATGATTCAAAATTTATCAAAACCTCTGATTCGTGGTTTAAAAGAACATATGGAATCATGTATGATACATATATACGTACAGAAATTCTCCACCAACTCCCTAGTGTGGGGCTCGCTCAGGCTCTCCCCAATTATTTCAGGGTTGTATGTGTACCATCTATTGAATCATGAAACTGTTATACACATGAGACGATGATAATGAATCATTCCGATCTCTACAAAGTGTATTATTAATATTTATTACTTATTATTATTATTTTAGGTTAATGATCGCTATGCTGCTGGGGATTTTGCAGGCGCTGAAGATTCATCCCAAAAGGCTCGCACATGGGCTAAGATATCTATAATAGTTGGGGTTGTCGCTGTTGCTGTTATTGTTGGTATAAATGTGATTTCTATTATTGGTGCTCTGATTAGTGCTGGTGCTAATACATGAAGTTCTAGTGATAGTGATGATTATTAAACTGTTTGCACGTCATCTTGACTGCATATCAACTGCATATCAACATGTTATCTTGTCCTGTACTATTTGCAGTACTTTATCACAAATAATTAATATTGCATAATTATAATGTTTGTATTCATAATTACTTATTTTAAAAATTAATTAATTAATTAATTGGAATGCAGTTAGCCACTCCCTCAATTTGTCACGTGATACAACAATGTCGACTGAAGTAGCTTTAGAGCTTTCTCGTTCTGAGGAAGAAGAGGTACTTCTTAAAAATATAAGGGAACAAAAAGAAAGACTCTGGTATGATATACAGGTGAGGTATATTAGATTATAAAGGCTTTAATTAGAATAAAGGAGTTATATATATAACCTTTATGTTCTAGTATATATATATATATATATATATATATATATAATATAATTATATATGTGTCTCTCTTTTATATTGTGTTATTATTATATATTTTATTTTGTAAGGCTGTTTTATTCATGTACGTATTCAGGATATCCATCTGCACACCTTTGTGCTGATGTGGCATTCATGTTTGATAAAATTCTATCTATCTATCTATGTAATATATATATATATTGTTGAAATTTATTAGGATCTACGTCGACAAATTATTGATATTGATAATGAATTGGCTGCCCTTGATGAGGCTAATGATGAGTGAGTATAATGGATGGGTTACTGGTTAGGCCAAATGTAGGACAATGGGTCCCCTTGGTACAAACTACATATCATTGTAGTTTGTACCAAGGGGTCGAGTGGTCGAGTCCAAGATTGCCATCAAAGACTAAGATCACTTTGAACCTAACCACAAATACCCTAAATGAACCACATAATGATATTCATGAGATTTTGATGGCAATGTTGGACATAAATAAAGGGGTCCGACAAGGGGCTGAAATCTTGAAATCTTCAAATAAATTTCAGTAATTTCCACAAAACTCCATTTATGTCAGGAAATTCTGTTCGAAATCATGAAATCTTGTACTGAAGAATAATCAATGTCTGACCCCTTGATACATACATACATTACTATACCTATACAAGCACGTTTAGATTTTAACTGTCTAGTATCTCCTATGCTGTAATGTAATTCTGTTGCTTTCCTGTTAAATGTGTACAATGATGAGGGTTTGAAGACGAGGGATTGATTTCGAGCACTTCTTTTAAAGAAATCTCATAGTCACTCATCATGTGGTATAATTATGTTTACTGAACTTTAATCTTTGTAGGGAGGTTCGTTTAGCTAAAGAGAGACAAAGAGTTTTACGAACTGGTAGAAATAAATTCAATGCGAGTCCTAAAGAGGTATGATGTGTATGTATGTGTGTGTGTGTAAATGCATGTGTGTCTGTGTGTGGTGTGATGTGTGACTGTGTGTATGTGTATGTATGTATGTATGTGATGTGTGTCTGTCTACATGTATTTATGTATGTTTCGATGTGTGTAAGTATTATTAGTTAACTCTTACTGATAGGGTGTCAAATATTTACAAGGACAGGGTCTCCTTGGTGAGAGTTCTGATGAGATAGCTCAATGGCTGTTCAAGGGAGAGCTTCTTGGTAAGAGAGCTATAGGAGACTATTTAGGCGAAGGGTGAGTGATTTATATACCCTGTAAATTTGTCATGTGTATGAGAAGCTAAGCACATTTGGTATTTAGGGATTGATACAGGCATTTTTATGGCTGCAGGGCCATCCCTATAATCGAACCCTTCTACCAGTTAACAAAATCAATAAAAAATTTTTATTGAGACAAAGATTACAATTAATAGTGTGCTAACTGTATAATTAGATAAGAAATGTTGATTATGTTTATATAATAATTATACACATGTACATGTATATACATTATCAAGTGTGAGGAATGTATCATTTACATGGTGGAATGTATTAATACCTGTTGTTTAAACGTGTTTGTCTTGTTTTTGTAGAAAAGATTTCAATATTGAAGTATTGAAAAAGTTTATCAATCTTCATGATTTTACTAGCAAATCGTTAGTAGATGCTTTGAGGTGAGTTGCTGTAACTATCTCTACTTTACCATATCCTCTCGTTTCTATCTGATCACAATATTCATCCATCCATCTTCTATTCCTAATGTCATCCCTATGAGGGTGTGGAAATATTGAGCCAACTGCCAGACATTTTAACCTATTTTCACCACTCTTGTCCTGCTCCCCATATACTTTGTATACAGTTTAGTTTCAATTTACCGGACATTCACTAGATTTATCAGACAATGTCCTGTATGACTGGCTGTTTCCACACTGCCCCCCATCAATTTCTCCATCTCACCTATTCCCTCATTTCATCCTCATAAACTCTCTTTGATT